>OENM01002252.1:0-19542 GCA_900239745.1 Rotaria magnacalcarata
GGTGTGGGGGTGTGGGGTGTGGGGTGTGGGTGTTATTGTCCCGTAGTAAACACTCGCACCCTCAAGACGGCTGGAGTTAGTTGATTGTGATAAACATGTATAATAAAATTCGGTCACTCCTATACTCATTCCGTTCAAACCCAAGTAAATGGGAATAAGTGATAGATTATCTATGATAGCAGCAAATCGTGAATTAAAATTCAAAAAAATATAAAATACTTCATGAAGTTGGAAATAAATAAATATTTCATGAAATAATTCGACAAAAAGATGCTCTAATGTTGTTACCATAGTTTGTTTTAATGTCATCGTATTGAATACTGTGCATCATTCTTATACAATGGCTTGGTCAACAATGATACAAAGCATCAGTGTTTTATCCACATTTTTCACTCCGGGAGGGCAGACCAAAGTTTTTTAAGGGGCGAACTACCATGACTAATATATCGAGTCTATCATATTGATGCGTTCAAAAGATCTGCGTTTTGTAAGTTATATGAAAGTTAATTATTTATTTCATTTTCCTACGCAGGGCAAATGTCCCTTGCCCTCCATCTGGATAAAACACTCCAAAGTATTATTGTTCTGCCTTCCCATAGTTACCGTAAGTAGGTGATATAATTATTGCTATTCGTCAGCTTCATAGGTCATCGTGTATACAGTTTGTGTTGTCTTTTCTTTCAATTATTTCTCTCAATGGTGTGTTTATTATAAGAGGTGACAATAAAATGTATCTGTAACTTCATAAATTATCCTTCTTTCTTATATGAAATGAAACTTTTTTTTTTTATATCACATATGTGATAACATTTTCAGGAAAAAAAGCATAAGAATTATTAATAATAATTAAAGCACCAATTACTTTTTCACCGTCATGTGTCATCATTTGACTTCCAATGATCCTTTTTATTAATAGCTGAGCTGCTGAACAATATAAGACATGAAAATTCTATTAGTCTTCAATCAACATTGAACGTCACTTGAATGGATTTTTGGTCAAAATGAAATGAAAAGCTCTTTTTTTGTTTAAACACTAATATTTTTCATAGCATAGAAAATAATAAAAAGCAATATCTTTCATTCGATATGATATGAGATGACAAATGTTGCAGATTCAATTGCCGCACTTCTTCTGATTAAATCAAAACAGAGAACATTTTGTGTGAATTTCATTCGTGTGCTTTTTTCAAATTTAGTATTTTGTTTTTTTAATTCAACACTGAACTCTAAATATTGTGTGACTAGACCATCAACTGCTCAAAATCAAAAACGGATAATATTGAACTTCAATTTTTACATAGAACTAGATTAAATTTCAAATAGTAAAGAGTGCAATTCGTTTATATAGTTTTTCAAACGGTAACTAACCTTCAAATAAGATATGTATCACAGTTTGTGATTTCAATAAAAGATACATACTATACTCATTTATTTTTGCTCTGTTACTCATAAATGTTATCATCTAACTAATGATGCATATTACATTTTTGAGATTTGTTTGTGTTTTTGTTTTGTCTGATTCAAAACCTGATATGATCATTTTCTCGATTAAATATTACAGCGTTTGACTGTACAATTTATTCTTACGGAGAACAATTAAACATTAAACGTTTAAATTCAAGAATGTTCTGAAGAAAACTTATTAATCATCTGCTTTATCCTTGACTTTAGTATTCTTAAATAACTATCTTAGATTCTTTCTTCTTGTCTTCTTTCATAACTATTTCACATTGTTCGAGAATTTTTTATTTACTTATTCTTTGAAATATGTTGTTTTTTCATAGGATCCAACATACTAAAAGAGATTAACAGTATTACATTATTCAATATTTTATAAGCCAATATTAATTGTTTCATCTGAACGATTAAAGATTGTTTATCTAACATGCAAGCATCTAGTTTACATTGATCAGTAATCAAGTGAACTACATGGATTAACACGAATATATCGAATATCTAAAGAAATCTATAAACACAAAAAGAAATATCACCAACAAGATTTTACCAGCACTACCTTTATTAATGAAGTTTTATTTTGATCAAGAGTAGGACTATAACAGTTCGGAAACAGTTCCGAACTGAACTGAACTGTTCAAAACAGTTCAGTTCAGCTCACCAGAACTGTTCGAATAGCTCTTTCGAACTGAACCGAACTGTTCAGCTCAGCTCAGATAACTGGCCAGAGCTATTCTATATGGTACCTTTAGGACCTCAAGTGCTACATATTAGGGGTAACCTTAGGGCTTCTTGTGCTATATATTAGGAGGTAACCTTAGGACCTCTAGCGCTATATATTAGAGGTACCCATAGGACCTCAAGTGCTATATATTAGAGGTACTCTTTGGACCTCAAGTGCTATTCCCTCGACTGTAAGGAGGGTCATATAAAAAACAATGCATTTGTCTGTATGCGTGTGTTTGTGGCTGGTCAAAAAATCATCTATGAACTGTGAGCTTATTTTCGCGTTTTTCCGGTGACTCACCTCAGTCAATCAGAAGTTTTCGAGTGTTGACTGTCGACCAATAGGATTTCCAGATGGCTGAGGTTAGCCAATCGGGTGTTTTTGAATGCGAGCTTCCAGCCAATAGGATTTCTCGGTGGCTGAGCTCAGCCGCCTAGAAATTATATAGGCTGGACTCCCACACTCAAAAGCACCTTATTGTATGAGATCAGCCGCCGAGAAATTCTATTGGTCGAAAGTCCACACTCAAAAACATCTGATTGGCTGACCTGAGCCTTCAAAAAAAAATAAAATCAGCTCACTTTTCATTGATGCTTTTTTGACCTGCCACAAACGCACAGACACACAAACAAACGGATTTTTTATTCGTATGACCCTCCCTTCAGTCGAGGGAACTAGAGGTCCTTAGGTTATCGCTAATATGTAGCACTTGAGGTCCTAAGGCTACCCCTAATATATGGCAATTGACGTTCTAATGGTATCCCTAATATATAGCACTAGAGGTCCTGAGGTAACCCCTAATATGTAGCACTTGGCGCCCTAATGGTACTCCTAATATATAGCAGTTGACATCCTGATGGTACCCCTAGTATATAGCACTTGACATCCTAAAGGTACCCTATAGGATAGCTCTTGCCAGTTATCTGAGCTGAGCTGAACTGTTCGAACAGTTCGTGTGAGTTGAGCTGAACTTTTGCGAACAGTTCATCGGTTCGTTTGAACCGGGTTCGTGAGCTGGAACTGTCGTGGTTCTAATCAAGAGCGCTTTTTCGATTTCATTCTGTTGTTAAACCATATTGTAAAATAATTTCTTTTGAGTCATATGTCAACAAATAAAACACATGTTTACCTTGTTCAACATATGCCACAGCAATAAAATGATATTATTGATTATCATGAACTTATTGTACACTAAAACATGTAAATAAATGTATGTCAAATAATCAAAATGCCATCCGACTCAAAACAAGAAAACAATTTTTTATTGAATATGAATACCAAACAGTATCTGATGCAAAAACATCTTCTATTGCAGATCATGAAACATATCCACCCGATATTCAAACAATTATCAAAAAATTTTAAAAAATAAATAATTATTTATTAAATTTCCATTGGCTTTCTGTAAAATAAGTTTATGTTTATTATATATAAGAATTTCATCTCGTTTTGAAATCTATGTCACAATTATTCGTAGTCAAGTTAGGTTATAGAAAAAAAGTGCATCATTGTTCTCATTGACGAGTAAGGTCATACAGATGACTTACCGGATGAAGTTCTTATGATTATTTTGAAAAAAATAGACAGTCATGAAGTACTGTATTCTTTAATAGGTGTTAATAAACGGCTCAATACACTCGTACATGGTTCAATTTTTACAAGTCATTTAGCATTGATGAAAAGACTCGCCAATGATTCTATTTCGCCATTATCCGAGAGAATACTTCATCGATTTTACTCACAAATTTTACCTGAAATTCATTATAAAATCCAATGGCTAAACACTGAATCATCTTGAGGGTGTGGATGTGGATTCCGGTATTTGGTGTTCACTTCAAGCCACGCTCCCATCCACATTCACATCCTCATACATATAAACAACTCAATGATCACGATCGACATAAATACATACCGATTATGTAAATAGATGCAAACGAATAAAAATCTAGCTGTAGATTTGTAGCTAATCGAAATGTCTTTGCATTATTTTTCATGTATGTAATTGAATACAATAATGATTCGAGAAAATTACAAAATATTACAATTATTTTTCAACATTATATAATGCATCTAACTTCAGAAGTTATACAACAATCAAAAATAACTTTTGACATTTCAACTTTATTTACACAAAAACAAATCTACGTATATACATATGAAATCATGATAATCTAATTTCTATAGATCCTTCATTCCTGCTAACTGTAACATTATGTTCATCGATAATATTAAAACCAAATGCTTGACGACGTTTATCAATGATGTCACTACGCGAAAAAGGCTGATTGAATATTAGAGGTGTACTATAAGAAATGTTAAGATAAGACAAATTCTTTAGATCACTAAGTAATGTATCAATGGCAGATGCAAAAAATTTGAATGAAACCACATGAACTTCAATATCAGTAAGTGATGAAAAACGTTCAACAATGTTTGTTACCAAATCTTAAGTTGTTAAATTGAGTATTTTAATTTGTTTGAAAATTCTATTAAGAGATTGATTGTCGAATATCGATGCTAAATACAAATAAAAAGGACTAATTTTGAGATCAATCACGTTTGGACATGCTCTAAAAATTGAAAAATTGAAAATCTACTTAATAGATTAAACTTTATTGTCAACGATTGTTATTCTATACAATTCAATATCTATCTGAAATAAAATCATATTATTCATTGAGAAAAACATTAGAATTACCAAAAATAACTCATAGATTTAGAAATCGAAATAGGAAAAATGACTTTCCACCAATATCAAGTAAAATTACTGTAGAATAAATAAAATATCTGCAGATAACAATTGTTTCAAAGTTAATTTTAGTTACATTGGGAAAATGAACAATATTTGAAAGATAAGCAACATATTGCTGTGCATCATCATTGTCATTTGGTTGAACACAGTTCACTAAAAAACATAAAGATAGTGGATAAAAACGATGCGAAGAATAATCAAATAAAATGTGTTGTTCTTACTAAAACTCAATGACTTGCGCCACGATGATGAACATATTGTTCGTATATCTATGACGAGAGAATTGATATGTTGAAATAAAGGAAAAGAACAAGCAGTTCTTGGTGTTATATTTGTCGTCTTCTATTTTAAAAATTTTATCTCTGAATAATAAAAATAATGATCATTTGTTCTTGTTTTTGTCGATCTTCTCTAAAATAGTTCATAATTATTAAGTGGAATATTTATTTGTAGTTTTTTTTTGTATTTATGATAACCAATCGTGCGTAACATAACATGCTCCACTATAAGAGAGAAAACCTTTATGTTCAAAAGGTTTAGTTTCCGGATAAGCAGATTCTCATAGGTTCAACATTTGAGTCGTCATTGTCAAATAATTGGTTTTAGGGATGGGCGGTGTGCGTTTACTGAACACCGATAGACACCGACAGTGACGCTCAGTGCACACTGATAGGTTCAGTGCCACTGATCACTGAAATATTGATCACACTGACACCGACGTCACTGGATCACCGATGACCACTGTGTGCCAATAATCTATATTCTCAGATATTCAGAAAATCATGAGTACCTTTTTATGAATGATACACCCCTCCTGATTCAGATATCTACGTTTCCCCATTATGGAATTTCTTCGTATTCTTTATACGGATAATTAGAGTAGTCAACGAGAACGATTAGATATTACGACGTTCATAAAGGCATTAGTGCAATGTTAGGTCATAATAAGAAAGAATACCCTCTTGATATTATCAGTACGTCATCAGGTCAAGTATGATAAATATAGAATCAAGAGTTTATGTCAATCAATGAAATAATCGAAATGGCCTAAGTTATTCTGTATTTAGTTCATAATTTCCTTTTATGGTAATGAATAGAAATATAGAAGTGTTAGGGTTAAATGTGTGTGCTGGTGTTAAGCACGATGTTTATTTAAGAATAATAATCCAAAAGATAAACAAACATATATATATAGCGAAAGAGAAGAACGAAAATACATGATAACGAATAGAGATCATAAGATAGATGTAGAGATCAAAGAAGTGGAGGAATAATACATAATATGTATATGTACGGGTGCGACATCACCCTAACATTTTCCCCATTGAACAAGAAAATGTGTCCTATCACATTTTAAAGTACACACTTAACAGTAACAAACAAAAATGCATGGAATAGAAATGAAAATGAGAAATAGAAAAATATCAAAAACAATAACATGAAATCACAGGTTAAACTAATATAAGTTGAACGACGACTAGAATGTTAGATGGACATAATAACAATGATAACGATAATTTAATATCTGAACCAAAATGAGAAAAGAAAAAAACAATTTTTTGTAATGTTTCATGAGCATATGAAATAACAAAAAATATAGATGAATATCATGTGAACGTTTATCGATCATCTTTTATTAGAGGATCTATATGTTCGTCGGTCATTAATGAAGCGATTGTAATGCGAAGTTGTAAATAAATGGTCGATTCGATGTTGATAATCATTAATTTGTGATGAATTTCGCATTCCAATATGTATTGATCGTTTTCGAGTAGCTGATGAAGTAGAAAAATTGACCGCCGAAAATGGAACACCGTAAGATTTAATAATTTCTTTAATGTTTTTGATTGTAAATCGACGATCAATATTAGAAATAATAATTTCAGTTTTGTAGTAGCGTTTACGTTGTTTCAAAGTACATGTACGATTGTGGATACGGTGACGTTCTGCTTTTGTTAATGTTTGTTGTTGTCGCGGTGTGGAAGCGTCTTGAATATCAGCTGGGGATATTGGTTCGAAATTGTTTGTTGCTTGTAAATCATGTTGATCATCATCGCATGCTATATTTGTTAAATCATTTACTGTAGCTGTAATTATTTCATTCGATGGATTAATATTTGATTCTTGACGTTCGATAAGTTTTAATTTAAGCATAATTTGTTGCATCGACAGACAATCATATACAGCATAACGAATTAATGATTGACGATGTTCAGTTTCAGCTGAATTAAAATGATACAATGTGGGGTCGAGACCAATATCAAAATTTGATGTTGTTTGACGCTTATCCAACCATTGAGATAATTCGAATGCCACGGCGTTTTGTAATGACCAGGTATTCGTCTTTTGTAAACCTAGACATTCTTCACATATACATTCAGGATAATTTGTAGATGTTGACGTTGTTGGTTGATGTGGATGTTGTTCATTCCAATGATCTTTAAATTCATTCTGAAGATTAATAGGATTACATAAATATAATTGCTCATACGTAAATAAATTATATGAACAAAAATTATGCAATTCGCTGATAGCTCCCCAAATAAAGATATTTTTATCAGTATTGAATAATGTTTGGAAAAATTGTTTAACTAATGTAAATGTATGTTCATGTGCCCGAGGCAAGTGACACATTTCGATCAGTACAACAGAGGAGAATGATTCTGATAGAATAATTTGTACTTGAATCAATGCTGGTGCATTTGGTCGATATGGAATAAGTATGGATTCTGTATCGAGTGTAAAGACGGACGTTGATTTAATTTGATCGATGAGATGAATTAATGTTGAGTCAGTTGTTCGAAAATTAATAAAATATTGTTCGAATTTTAATGGTTCAAAAGGCGGGTATTTTGTAGCCAATTCATGTTCATGGAGTTTTTTCTTAAACGTAGTTCGAAGATTGTGTCGTTTTTTTCCGGTAATGGTTGATGGAATGTGGTTAATTTTCCATAATAGATCTTCATATTCGCGCTGAGATAACATCACTATAATGAAAAATAAATAAAGATAATAAATGTCGATTCTCTAATTAGTGAATCTAATATTATATTGGTCGATTCTCACAAAAAAAAAGAATCTATCTAGTGTTTATCAGATGGGATCTGTATATTAGTTTCAAATAGTTGGGAGGAAAAAGTTTGTAATAATAACAATAATAATAATGTTTATTAGTTTGTATTTTATATCTCAATGAAATAACTAATTAAGTTATATATCTTTCGCGATTCTCAGTGNAATGTGTTCAAATCATTATAACAGCCCTTCATAACCAGTGAGTGAGGGAAACTCACGCTCCCCAATTATGCTATGCTAAATTATAATAAATCAGATTGTTCAATCAATAATCAATTAATCCATTAATTTGAGATATAAATCATAATACGGAGCTCTTTATGAGAGGTCCTAATCTAATAAATTCGTTCGAATATTGGTAGTAACACGTCTGTCGTAACTTGACGATGTAATGTTGATTTCTTGACGTGTTGGATAATAAATGTTTTTTGTGTGAGTTGTTTGATAATTCTGAATGGTCCTTCATAACGAATATCAAATTTGTGACGAATATTAAGTGTTTTAACAAGAACTAAATCACCAATGTTGTACGATGGATCAGCACGATTTATATCATAGCGTTGTTTGTATCGTTCTTGGTTTCTAATAATATTAATTTTGGCTTGTTCATTTAATTTCGATAAGAATTGATGGAGTTTATTAATGTGTGTTGAATCATATGATAATGTAACGTTGTCATCTTGATGATCAAATGGTAATATTGGTAATCGTCCGTACATCATTTCGAATGGTAGCTGCCTTGTAGTTGAGTGGATCGATGCATTATAATTATATGTAACGAATGGCAGTTGATCATCCCAATCTGTCTTCCGTAGGTTTGATAAAGCACCGATTTTGGCGTCCATCGTTGAGTTATATCGTTCGACTTGACCATTTGTTTGTGGATGATACGGTGTTGAATACAGGTGGGTGATACCAATTTGTTTACATAATTCGTCCATCATTGCCGAAGTAAAATGAGTTCCATTGTCGGTCAGGATACAACGAGGCGTACCAAATTTTGAGATGACATCTTCTTTAAGGAATCGAACAGCTGTGTGAGTGGTATTGTCTCGTACAGCTTTGGTGATAACGAATTTTGATAATACATCGGTAAGGCAAATAATATATTTATTTCCACGTTGCGATGCTGGTGTAATAGGTCCATGGAAATCCATCGAAACTAATTGCCATACTCCTTCTGGAGGTTTTATCGGTTTTAAAATTCCAGGAGTCTTTTGTCGACGAGGATTAAATTGTGCACATGGTATGCATGATTTAATGTGATTAGTAATATCCTTGTACAGTGATGGCCAAAAATAACGTTGCTGAATTTTATGTATTGTTTTGTTTCTGCCAAAATGTGCACCATTGGCTGCAGTATCATGATATATGTGTAAAATTGTTCGTCGTAAATCACCTTGTGGTACATATGGAACTGGATGCTTTGGATTATGCATTAAAAGATCATTTTTTATTAGATAATTTTTTCGTTTCTTTATACTGTTTAAAATTTTATTTGCATAATTATCCTGTTGTTGAGCTTCTTTTAATTGTTCATTTGTAAATGGAATAATTCGATTCTCTTTAAGTGAAGTATCTAGAGAATCAGATTTTAATTGTTCCGTGTTATTTGTATTAGGTAATTTTGCGTTCCGTAATTTCATAGCACGAGTTTCAACAGCTGTAACAACATGTAAATGATTGGGAATATTATCGAAATCTGTTTGTGTCGCTTTTGAAATAAGAATTGAAATTTCATCAGGGTCTTCTTCAGCATCATCGACTGGAGAACGCGATAAATAATCAGGCATCGAATTGGTTAAACCAGGAATATATTTGACCTTAAAATCATATTCTAAAATTTTTAATCTCCAGCGTTCACATCGTTTATTAATTTGAGCTTTTTGATTTAATTGTGTTAATGCTTTATGATCAGTTTCCCATGTAAATTTAATTCCACTTAAATAATTATGCCATTTGTCTAATGCACAGATAAATGCATAACATTCTTGTTCCATAGGAGACCATTTCCGTTGTGCTTGAGTAAATTTCTTCGATAAATAAGCAATTGGTCTATCGCCATCAGGGTAAATTTGTAATAGAACAGCACCGATTCCCTCATCCGAAGCATCTGTTTGAACTTTGAAAGGGAATCTAATGTTTGGTAATCGTAATACTAAATCAGTTGTTAGATGATGTTTGAGTTGGTCGAATGCGTTAATTTCATCCTGTGTTAATGTAATCATTGTTTTTTGTCCTTTCTTTTGTTGAGTTCTTGTAGTTGGGACGAATTTTCGAAGTGGCTCAGCGATTTGAGAGAAATTCGGTATAAATTTTCTATAATATTCAGCTGCTTTCACAAATTTGCATGCTTCATCTGGAGTTTGTGGTACTTTTGTATTTAATAGACCACTAATATTGTACGAACTTGGACGAATTTCGCCATTGCTAATTTGATGTCCAAGATAATCTGTTTGTGTTCGAGCAATTTCACATTTTTCTGGATTAAGACGAAATCGAGCATTTTTTAATATTCCACAAATTTCATTAAGATGTGCTAAATGTTCTTCAAATGTTTTCGAATAAATAATAACATCATCGATATATGCTAATGCGTATTTCCACCCTGCGGGTCCTAATATATGATTAATCAAGCGTTGAAATGTGGCGGGTCCATTGGTGATTCCTTGTGGAAGAACTGTAAATTGATAATGATTGTCGCGAGTAGAAAATGCAGTTTTTGCACGGTCCTCTTTTGATAGAGGTACCTGGAAATAACCAGATTTGAAATCGAATTTTGTATAATATACGGCATCAGATAATTGATCAAATATTTCTTCGATACGAGGTAATGGAAATGCATTTTTAATGGTAATAGCATTTAAACGTCGGTAATCAATACAAAATCTCATTGTTTTGTTTTTCTTCTTCACTAAAACGATAGGTGATGACCATGGAGATGTTGATTCTTCGATTTGACCACGTTCTAATAATTTTTGTGTTTCTTGAACTTTGATTTCCTGGTCTTCATATGAAGAAGAATATTGTTTCGAATAAATAGGTGGATGATCACCAGTTTTAATTGCTGTTTGAGGTGGAATATTAATAATTGATGGTGTAGGATCAAATAGAATTTTATTTCGCCATAGTATGTCTTGAACTGCTAATCTGTGTTTTTCGTTGTCAATGTGTTTTGTCGATTCGACTATGTGCTTTCGAATCTGATCCGAATAACATTCTGTTCGTAAATGCTTTTGTAAATCATTACCAGATAAAAAATATTCATTGCATCTATCACATATATTTTTTCTATTCGGCTGAATCAGATCATCTTTTTTATTTGAGATGATTCTATTATTATTTTTATTGTGAACTTGATTTAATCGTTGTTGAGTGTTGGTGGTCATAGAGTGTTGGATGGTTGTATATATCGAATAAGTTGAATGACGAGAGAGTGTTCCGATTCGGGTATTCTTTGATAGCGTTTGCGGTCGATNGTTTGCATTAATCATTAATACTTTTGCTTCATGATTTCGAATGTTCAACAATGTATGTGGTATAAGAATACAGTTTGATAAATGGTTTAGTTGTGGCTCGAAAATTAAATCCTTATCATTGTAAATTCGACAAGTGATATCAACTAATGTTTGTGAATATGGAGGAAGTGTAATTTGATTTACTAATAATGCCGGTTGATTAATAAATGTTGGTTCCACGTATGAAATTGTAATGCGTTGTCCATATTGATCCGGAATAGTTAGTTGTTGTTGGTCACCGAAAAGATGAATATGATTTGTGTTTATCCAGTCGTTGCCTAAGAGGATCGATGTAATTAAATTTGTTGCAACATAAACATTGGTGTAAGTTGTTATGGATTTAATTTTTATTTCCAGCATAATTTGTCCGATGATATTAAGTGGTGTTGAGTTTGCGGTTCGGCATGATTGAGTTTGTCGCTCGAAATTTTCATGTTTGATAGTTTTAAGAAATTCGATATGAATGATTGAAATGGCGGATCCTGTATCAATGATTGCTTTAGTTGGTTGATTATTAATATGAATCTGGATATAGACGGGATGTGATGAGATTGATGATGGCTTAAGGATAGTACTGGGAACACCGCCATCGCGTGACCCAGTTATTGAAAATTTTGAAGCATTGGACATTGACGAAAATGGTGGCTTCCACCACATTTAAAACATCCTGTCGTGTATTTACTAAAACAATCAATTGTACGATGATTATTACGACCACAGATTCGGCAGTTATTGAATCTGGAATTTGGTACTGATTGCTGATTAAAATATGCTGTCTTAAAATATGAATTGTGTTCATGTGGTTGTAAAGCTTTATTTGTTGATATTCGTGATTGATATTGATGTTGAGGAAACGAGTTCCATTTCTTCATGGAGCTCTCTGTTGAATTATCATGGTACTGTGTGTAGTATTGTTGATTTGTAGGTTGTTTCATTGTAGTTGCAACTGACGGATTCTGAGAATGATAATTTGTAAATTGAGATTGTTTCGATTCAATGGCTAATTGGCAAGTTTTCTCGAATGTATCATATAGATCTTGTTCAATTTTGGTATATTTTAAAAATTCATCTAATGAATTCATGCATGACTGATGTCGAGAAAGTTCTTTTCTAAATTCTGGATTGATTCCACTCATGAGGTGTTGGATAATGATTGAGTCTGACATCGTTGGATCAATGTCTCGACATAGATTGATTATATCATCAGTATAAGATGTAACTGGTTCGTCTGATAAATGTGTTCGTTGTTTTAATTTAGCGAATTTTTTGTGAATAATTGTGGTTGAAAAATATCGATTTCGAAATGCAGTTTCGAAATCTGACCATTTCTTGAAAATATGTTCATGATTATCGAACCATAATCCTGCTGCTTGTATTAATTTACCACGAACGATTTCAAGAACTTCGTGATTATTTGATTCTTCATTGACTTTTGCAATATTTTTTATACTTTTTAAAAACCGTTCGACATCCTCTGAAGGATGTCCTGAGAAATTAGGTAAATCATCGAAGCGAGCCTTTCGAGCTTTTGCTAATAATGTTTGATCAGTCATCATAACGTATGCGTGTGTTGAATGAGATTGTGATAATATATGTGACGATGGGTTTGTAATAATAGTATATGGTAATAATTTTTTATTATGTTTTTTAATTTGAGATCTTGTACCGGTAGCCGTGATTAAAATATGAGAGATTGATAATGAGAAATGCTCATGAATGTAATATAGAATCGTCCCCCTTTTTTTTCTTATATACGTATATATATGTATGTATATATTTATTTATATATGTAATTTTTTATGAGTATCGAAATTCTCCTAAGAATCTCTACTATATTACTATGTTATCAGTTTCTGTTTTATATTCAATTGTTCTAAGTCGATTTTCCTTGATTTCTAAGATTTATTATCCGAAAAAGAAAATCCAATTACAATACGTGGTGTGAAAATCTCGAGAAACGGTATACTCAGAAGTATTCCTTACGTACATTAATCATCTATCAGTTAGAGAGAGATTGTTCACCTGATAATAAATGTAATTCTTGTGTATTAAATAAACAATATAGATTTGGACCGTGGATTCCGAGTCTTTTTTTTTCAAAAGGCTCTGTCCCGATATATTCAAGTCTCTTTTGAGTAGAGGCTCTAGTTAATCTAAATTATGATACTATTAATTTAATTTTTCTTTTTTTTNAGAAGAAAATAGAGAAAGAGAGAAGAGCGAGAGTATAAAAGAACGGTGATATAGTAGAATAGGGGAGGAGTGCTTGGGATAGAGACTTGGAGATATAATTCTGGAGTAGTATTGAGAAGGAGTAATATAGATAGTTTAAGGAAAAGAGTTACTTAGCTAGAAATATTAAGTAGAAGTTACAATTTAGAATCGTGAAACGATAATCGTTCAACATTTATTATTATTGTGCGTATTGTAATTAATTATCAATTTTATGTCAACTTGTTATTATCTGTGTGTGCTCATATTGTTATTAAAATAAATATCATCAAAACCCGTAACGTTATATTTTGATTTATCAATGCACCCAGAACCAAAAGAATAATAACCCACAAAATATTTCGTTACATTTGGCGACCCTGGCAGGAGAAGAAGGAAAAAATATAGTTATATATTTATGCAATCTTCTGATTAATTATTTTAAACATTATACAAGTTAGAAATCGAAAATGACTACAGAAAATGTCTCGACTCAAGAAGCAGTAAATAGACTTGTGGGTGTTCATGAAATTACCACAGGAACAATTAGTAAATTAGAAGAACAGCTCGATGAATTATTGAAGAAATTTACTGAACAAAATGCAAATTCAAACGTGAATAAGTTAAAGACGATATCTAGTGAAGCAGTGGATGCTGAAACTAGCAATGCTAGCAAAATTATTAAATTAGAAAGTCAAATAGACGAAATGTGTAAAACAATTCAAGATTATCGTGAAGAAAATATAAACTCGACCAAAGCTGAATTCCAAACAATGTCGGAAAGAATGGGATCCATACAAGCATTAACGATGTCACGTTTTGACGAAACTAGAGGTAAATATGAAGAAAGTAAACGACAATGGTGTCGTATAAATACAGAGATGAACACCAATATGAATTACATCATGGATAAATTAGATAATATTACCGGATCCAGAATTACTCCGCGAAACACGAATCATAACTGTGGACGTCCATTTCAAACGACAACTCATATACCGATCTCTAGGTCAGGACATACTTTTCAAACAAATTTATATCCAACGGAGACTCAAGTAGTGCAGGAAAAAATTGCACAAAATGTATTTCCTTTGAACGGTGTGAAACATTCAATCATACTACCACCATCTTCAGCAGCTCCTGAATTTCATGGAAAACATTCGGAAAGTCCAACACAATTCTTAATTCGTGTCCAAGAATATGCCGAGTCCGTACACGCATGGGATCGACCAACTTTACTTAACGGGATTTCGCAATTTCTTCGAGACTCAGCCTTAGAATGGTATTGTCAACTACGTATATCAAATCGTCGACCACAGACGTGGACAGAGTTTACAGATTTATTCATGGCTCAATTTAATTCACCAATCCGGAAAGCAAAACAAGAACAGGAATGGCATGAATGCCGACAGAATGAAAATGAAACAATAAATGAATTTTTAATTCGCCTTCGTGCTCTTTGGACAGAAGTAAAACCGAAAGAAACAGAAGCTGAGCTGATTAGACATCTGTTTTGCAAGATGCGAAACGAATTAATTGGAAGGATTGGTTTAACTCGTTGGGCTTCGCATGACGATATTATCATCGAAGCGCAAAAAGTCGAAGAAATTTTATACTGTCATAATAAAGAACAACGTCGAGCTGCATATATGAAACAGATAGCGCCTCAAGATGATACATCTTATCATAATACGCGTCTCAACAATGATAATATTAACCAAGTAGCGTTTGCACAAACTTCAAAGAGAGGAGAGCCTACAAAAAGTAGAACTCTCCCACTTCAAGGAATTATGAATGATGCAGATAAGCACAGCGAACTGTGTGAAGTCATCGACAAAAAGAGTCGACTTCACAGACAAATATTTGTGTACCTTCTGTCCACAGACTCTGAAGAACGTCGAAGTCGACTTGATCAATCTGTGATTCAAAGACAAAACGAAGACCAACGAGAAATCAAAAATATTATGCCACCCATCAAAAGAGAGCAAGAAACATCATGTGATCAGCAATCGAAAGTCACAACCGACTTAGATGAAGAATGTGACGCAAATGGCTTTTGACCCGTTGGAACAGAATCGTGGCACATTCATGAAATTAAACCACAGCGAGAAGTTTTCACACGCAGCACCATTCCAGATTCAATCATAACGACTCAACAAACCAGTATGGAATCTCAATCAGAAATTTCTGAAAAATCATCCCTAGAGCATGTACTGAATAAAGGGTACCCGAAAAAGTACCCTGCTACTAGTATGTCTTAGGAACTTTATGGTACTGGAGTACTTAAAAGTACTTTTAGGCACCTTTTAGGTACTCAGGTAGGTACCCTGCTGGAAAGCAACTAGTAAATGGGTACTTGAAGGTACTGATCAAGTAGTCAACTGGGTACTATTGCACAGTATGCTTAGGTACCCTGTTACCAAAATTGCAGTACGTTGATAGTCTAACCTAATCTTCGAAATTTTTCATTTTTTCTCTCAAAACAATTTATTAAATTTTTTTCGATTGTATTTAATTTAATTTTCCTGATTCTGAAAACTCTAGCAGGTCAAATTTCCGGATCTGACCGGAATTGAGTTGGTCGAATCTCCATCCGACCACTTCACGGTAGTCCAATCTTAATTTACGATTAAGATCGGCATGTTCTCGACTAATATATAGTCAAGAAATAATCTAGAAAAAAATATGAAAATAGTTTATCTTCTTATGGTTTACTGAGTTGTTTATAAGGAGCCGTTCACGCAAAAGAAAACGGTGAATGAACAGGCGCTACACAGAACGCGACAAATCTAGGGTACCCTGTACAGCTTTCCTCAGTAAAATTACAGGTGCGGGTACTTATACAAGTACTTGTTCAGCAAAACATACTGCTATGGGTACCCAATGCAGTACCTACATCAGTATGGTTACTGATAATTTTCTAAGTACCCTTAATAGGTACCCTGGTGTGACTTTCTCAGTACATGGGTACCCTGAACTCAGTACATTCCCTAGGGATCTGATTTTCAAATCGGTACTTTATGTGATGAATCAGTTCCTGAAGTCGACGAACTGAACTATCTTCAATCGCAGAAGATTATGGAATCAAGGATAAACGAACTTAAATCTGTAGAACAGATTTCTCAAAATGTTGAGAGTCCAGTACAACTTTCACCTGCTGTACCTGCAGTCAACAAACAACAACAAAACTATCTAGAAACGCCGGAAAAGGCAATCGTGGGACATCGACTAGAACTACAGCCCAATCAACATAACTTGAACCGGAAGCCGCGATCATACGGTTTACTACATGCCTCAAACCTTCCGATACGATTATCATCACATAATCATTCTCACAATTCTTTATTACTATACCTAAACACCTGTTTGGTCCAGGTGGTGTTATTTCTGTTTTCAATACTAATGCGAGTTGGAATCGCATATTATATGGCAAATTCGCCAGACACTTATCATGCTCAATCGCCGACCATCAACGCAGAATTCACTACTAACTCCATGTCACTAAAATGTTCAAGAAATTATGTTAAAAAGTGTTATGGCATAAATGATATGCCATAAAACATGTTGTGTTGTGTCTTTGTTATTATATTCTCTTTCGTTCTGTTACATGTTCTTTAGTTTATTCTTTGTCTTTTCTCGTCTATACTTTCGTTCTTTTGTTTTGGTCGAATAACTCTTGTTCGTTTTCTCTCTTCTCTCTATTTCCTTTTCTCATCTGAAAATGCTAAAAAGGATGTGAATAGATCATGTCTATATAATCTTTGTTTTCTTCTCTTTTGCGCAATTCTTTTTTCAGTCAGGAACAGCGAGAGAGACAAGTGAAGTGAAAAAGAGAGTGTGTGTGATTTTGGAAGATTGAAAATAAAAAGCAAGAAGTTAGGGAAATTGTACCAACACATATCAACGTGATATTAAGGACATAACAAAAAGTCTTCATCATTTATTAAAACAATTGAAATTCTTCGTGATCTAGAATCACTTTTAATTTACGGTATAACGTAACAATCCAATCGGATTTTGGACTCCTTATTCGGACATTAGACCCTCGGACTCTCACCGGTACTTGTTTTAACTCAGAAACCACAAACCAATATTTAACAATTCGTTATCATTTACAATCAGACGAATTTATGTGAATTATGATAAACAGATTTGAATTTTCACGAAGTGATATGAATTACTGTGAAGTAATTTTAATATTGTGAGTCATATGAAGAGATCCAAATTCTTATGCATTTTTAGAAAAGATGCCCATTACTACCATTTTTGAAATAAATGATATGAACTATTATGAAGAACTGTGAATTACAATGAATGTGTATAAATTCTCATGAAGTAAGATAAGTTCTTATATAGCGTAGTGAATTATTACGAATGAATATGTATTATTCCGAACTATTATGAATGCTTATGAAATTTTATGAATTTTATGAAGAAATATGTATTGCTGTGATTTTTTTGCTATAAAACGATATGAATTATTTCAAATGCTTAGGAAATAATATGAATTATTATAAACAAGTGTAAATTATTAGAAAGAAATGGGTCTTATTGTGAATTTCTATGACTTGATATGAATTTTTATAGAAGGATATGACTTACTTCGAAGGAATATGTAGTATTCCGAATTTGAATGAACTGATATAAATTATTTTGAATTTTTATTGAGCAACGTGAACTGATACGAAGAGATATTAATTATCTCCAAGAATATGTATTATTCCAAATTTTTATGGAACAATAGGTATTATTATGAATTTTTATGAAATGAAATGAATTATTTGCACGAATATGTATTACTCAAGAATCTTTGTGAAATGATATAGACTATTATGAAGGAATATGTATTATTCCGAATGAATTGTTTTATGAATTTTAATGAAGCAATATCAATTTTAATGAGCAAACGTGAAAACTACTATTAAGAAATTTCTATTATAAAGCAATATGAAGCATTTTAATTTAATTAATATATATATATATATATATATATACATATGAACTATGTTGGACATGATTATTGCTCTGACTGTCGTTTTTCTATATTATACGAGAACGAAGAAAGTAGTTGGCACCAATATTAATATTACGATGCCGTCAATGAAGATGTTACACACCTTACAAAAATAATCTTAATCGATACCTGCTGCAAAATTTTAATTTAGATCTATCGTATACCCTCATTTCTTATGGGTATTATACTCGTTTTTCTTTTTTGTTTTGTTTGTTTTCGTCCTTCTTTTACAAAACGTGTAACGCAAGCATTCTAGACCCCTTGTGTGTGTAAGTGTGTGCATGATAGATTACGAAAGCGAAACATATAGACGCTCAGGAGCGCGTCTCATCTGAGTGTGAGGGTGTGCCATTAATTTACCGTTTCAGATATTCAGAAAATCACATATCCCATTTTTGGCATAGACATGTACATCCTTCCTTATTCACAGATTTGCGTTTCCTTTTTATAGAATTCCCTTTTGTTCATGAGAATGATAATTAGAGTAGTAAGCGAGTGCACTTAAATATTACAACAATTGCTGAAGAATTACCTGGAGATTTCACACCAAATCAGAATGTTCGCGGAAAATTATCAAGATGTCCTCGGAGAGAGTATAACATCAGTTGATCACATAAGCTCATACCAATCACCAAAGTAATCTATATATGGGTGTATGATTATGGATAGATATATGTATAGACATAGACATGTGAGTGGTCACTAGAGATCAGCGGAGTCGCACTTTTTGATTCCTAAACCCGACCCGATTCCTAAAAAAAAAATTTTCAATTCCTAAACCCGACCCGAT
>OENM01002253.1:0-17569 GCA_900239745.1 Rotaria magnacalcarata
GATCGCCATCTATTATAGATGGACGATCCTCCATCTTTTTCTAAGATCGATATAAAATATCGATATATATAGATGAGGCCAGAAGAAGTGAGAGTGGTACCAGTAAACGTATCGGTGATCTTTGTTTTTTTTGTTGATTTTTCATTTTTCTTTTTTTCTTGTCCCTGTTCTTTTTGAAGAAGCTAGGTTCTCATCATCTTTTTGGTAAAAATAAACATCAACCGGGAATCTCGAACCTAACAATGGTGCACTAGCCGTTGTTGCTCTCAAACAAAAATTCCGCGTGGCAGGCAAACAAAATCTCATCGAGCAACAATTTGAATGAGTCTTAAACAAACAAGGACTACAAGAAATTTAAAACAAACATCGATTAATTCTTTATTTCTACCAACTAAGAAAGAAAAACAACAATTATCAATAATGGAAGATATAGAAACCGATAATATTCAATCATTACAACAAACAACAGATTTAAAAACGGACGATACAACTTCAATTGAATTATTAAATGGTCAGCTGCTTGGTCATGATTTGCATGATCAGCGGTTATCCCAGCATAAAAAACAGCAAGATCCGTCTATTCTAACACAATTGAGAACAATCAAAAAATTTGATGGGCAAGGTGACGTCGAAGATTGGTTAGAAAAAGTTTTGGAAAAATTTAGTGAATTCCAACTTACAACATCTGAACAAAATGATTTAATTCCCGAACTATTAAATGGAAAAGCATTCATCTGGTATATGAAAGCACAAGAAAAAATGTCAACATTTGCACTGTTTGCAAAAAATTTACTTCAGCATTATGAACGAAAAGAATTAAATCAAGATCAAATACCATCATTATCTATTAAACCAGAAACATTAGTCGTACAGCAAGCAGTTATTAATTCAAAAGATAATATTATTGATTCTCTTCGAAATCAAATGATGATAATGAATCTTGAAAAATTACCAAAATTCAATGGCAAATTAAAACAAAATCCATCCAATTGGCTACAAGATATTGAAGAGCAAATGAACTTATTTAAATTAACTAATGAAGAAAAATTATCTGTTATATCTTTATGTTTAGAAGCTGAAGCACGAGACTGGTTTTATGATAATAAACATTTAATATTAACATGGACAACGTTTACTCAAAAATTAATAAAAATATTTGGTTGTACTGGAAAAGCTGATGTTGCATTTAATCGTTTACGACACTACGAACAAGGCATAAATCAAGATGTTAGGCAATATTATTTGGAAATTATGAAATTATGTAAAGAAGCAAATTCTAGTATAAATGATGACACAAGATTACAATATTTGAAAGATGGATTAAAACCATCATTAAGATTTGATGTATTACTTAAAAATCCAAGTAGTCCGGAAGAATTTTTGGAATATGCTCAGAAAGTTGAACAACTTAAATCACTAGAAAATCGACAAAGTATTAATGCATCACAAATTAATCAACAACAACAACAACCGAATTATCATGATGAACATCGTATTAATAATAATAATATTAAATATAATAATTCGACTCAACAAATGAAACCTAATACAAGTAGTACAAATCAATATTATCATCAAACACCGGCACAACCTTATCAATGTTACAAATGTGGTGCTCATGATCATTTTATTCGAAATTGTCCATCTTTTCAATAACGGGGTCATTGGTGGATGGTGATGACTCCGAGAAATTAACAACAAACCCATCACCTATATTTATAAATGCCAAGATTAATCAAATATATATGACAATCATGTTCGATACGGGATCAACAAAATCATTTATTAACAAAACAGCATTAGCTCGTACAAAACACTTACCACTTGATAAAAACAAACAACAATATGTTATGGCAGATGGTTATACAAAATTTGAAGTTAATGGCACAGTGAAAATTTTTATTGAATTAAATCATATCAAAACAAATATTATTGTTGGTGTCGTCAATTCGTTATGCATGGATTGTATCTTGGGTATGGACTATCTTAATAAATACAAAATTAATCTTAACAATAAACATAAACAAGTGCAAATTTATACTCCTACAGATACAACTACATTACCAATGGAAAATCATGTACCAAAAACAAGAACAGTATGTCGTTTAGTCCAATTTATATATTTAGGTCCATATCAAGAAAGAAAAGTAAAAATTCGTTCATCAGTTTTTTCCGGTCAATTATTATTTTCTCCTGCTTATCGTCTTCTTAAAATTCAAGGTTTAATGATCACANATTCATTAATTTGTTTTCAAAATTATGAAACATGGATTTCAATTTATAACCCGACATATAAACCATGTTATTTATATGAAAATGCCATTGTTGGTGTTGCAACATCATTAGATTCTAGTATGAACATTTCCACTGTTCTTAATTTAAATATCAAAGAAAAAAATGATAATGATTATACACATTCGTTAACCAATAATAGTGAACATAATATCCATACGTTATCACAACATATGCAAGATCCACAACAATTAAATGATTTAATAATTATATTAAATAAACATCATCCACTATTTGATACATCAACAATAACAATTGCTGAAACACCAACACCTCATACTATTTGTACTGGAGATAATCCTCCAACTACATCGAGACCTTATCCACAAACTATTGAAAAACAAAATGCAACATTTGATATTATCCAACAAATGCTAAAGCATAAACAAATACGTGCATCACATTCTCAATATTCAGCGCCAATATTACTAATAAAGAAACGTGATGGTGCCTATCGTTTTATTGTGGACTATCGTAAATTAAATAATATCACCATTCAAGATAATTATCCGTTACCTAATCTTGAACAAACAATACAAATGGTTGGTGGGCATCAGTATTACACCAAGTTAGACCTTCGTTCTGGCTATTTCCAAATACCTATTCTGGACAAAGATAAACATAAAACTGCATTCATCACCGTACATGGCCTTTACGAATTCAATGTATTAGCTCAAGGTCTAAAAAATAGTCCACCCTCGTTTCAACGTATCATGTCAAATTTATTATTACCGTGCAAAAACTTTTGTTTAGTCTATTTAGATGATATATTGGTTTATTCAGATTCTTTTCATCAACATCTGAATCATCTAAATCAAGTACTAGCAATTCTCAACAAACACAAATTTCAATTAAATCCACAAAAATGCGAATTAGCTAAAAGAACTATTGATTATTTGGGTCACACAATAAGTACACAAGGAGTTAAACCACTTCAAGAACGAATTGAAAAAATATTAAATATTCCACAACCAACATCATTACATCAAGCAAATGCTTTCATTGGCGCTATTGGGTGGTATAGGAAGTTCATTAAAGATTATACAAAAATAGCTGCACCAATATTAGCTGTTACTAATTTAACTAAACAAAATAAATTTAAATTTAAATGGGATACACCACAAAAAGAAGCTTTCAATCAATTAAAAATAGCTATTACATCTCAACCATTATTTTTAACTTATCCTGATCCAAATGAACCTCTGATTTTATCAACAGACGCATCAGATTACTGTATTGGTGGAGTTTTATATCAAGAGATCAATGGTGAACGTAAAAATATTTATTTTCATTCACAAATGTTACCAAAATCACAACGAAAATGGCCAACAATTGAAAAAGAAGCTTTGGGTATATATTATTCTATTACACGTATGAAGCTATATTTGTTAGGCCGTGAATTTATTGTACAAACAGATCATTGTCCACTACGTGACATACACAAAAAACCATCAAATAATCGTCGAGTTGATCGTATATCATTAGTATTACAACAATATAATATTAAAGAAATTCGTCATGTGTCCGGTAAATGTAATTGTATGGCGGATTATTTAAGTCGTTTCCCTCGTCAAGTGGATGATGATGATGAATTTTTAGAATCAGATTTTGGGATTATACCAGCAATAAAAAATGATATTGATACGATACAAGTAGACAAAAACAAATCAATTATTCCATCATTTATTAGTGCTGTTACAACGAGAGCTCAAGCAAGAGCACAAGCACCACATACACCATCAAATAATGATACACAATTGTTAAATCATGAATCAATAACAGATGATCTACCTCAACAAGAGGCGGGTCATGAGTTCGATATAACAACAATTGCCGAAGCTCAAAAAGGAGATAAGTTATATAAGGAAAAAATTTTAGAAATTAATAAAAATCCACTGAATTGCTTTTATGTTCTAGAAAATGATATATTATACAAAATAAATAATCGTGGTATTTTCCAACAAAAATTAATATATATACCAGCTTCAATGATACAACAAATATTAAATGCTTATCATAATAGTCCATGGGCAGGACATTTTGGAGATCGACGAACATATTCAAAATTAAAAGATAAATATTGGTGGCCAAATATGAAAATTACAATACAGAATTATATTCAAACATGCATGTTATGTCAACAATTTAATATTAATCGCAAGAAACCTGTTGGTTTATTACATCCTATAGAACCACCAAAAGGTCCATGCCAATTAATCGGAATGGATTATTCTGGACCGTTTCCAACGACTCCTGAAGGAAATAAATATGTATTGGCTATTACTGATTACTTTACTAAATGGGTTATCGCAATTCCTTTACCAAATCAAACAGCTTTGACAACCGCTGAAGTTTTATATGAACACTATATCTGCATTTACGGTGTACCACATACAATTTTATCAGATCAAGGTCCACACTTCAACAATCAATTAATAACAGCATTTACACAAATATTAGGTTATCATCATATAAAATCAACACCTTATCATCCACAAACAAACGGAGCTATCGAACGTTTTAATTCAACATTTGAACGTCAAATAGCTAAATTAACCGATCAATGTGTTAACAACTGGGATATGCATTTAAAGTCGGTAGTTTTTGCATATAATACCGGTCAACATGCTACAACAAAATTCTCTCCATACGAACTACAATTTGGACGACAACCGAAATTACCACCAGAAAAATCACCAACAAGTTATGAATTTTCAAAACCAAATGATTATTTCCAGTTCCTTCAACAGACACTAAAAATTTATCAACAACAAGCATATCACAATATGAAAAAAAATCAACAATATTATAAACAAAAATTTGATGCAAATCGTCAAGATAGGTATTACAATGTAGGAGATTTAGTGCTCAAACGTTTTTCAACATTTCCATCAAAATTAGCTGCACTCTATTCACATCCAATGATCGTCATTGAACAACAACATCCAACATATTTTATTCAAGATCAAAATGATCAACAAATATATCGTGTACATGTATCTCAATTACGTCCATGTAAAGTTTAATCAATCAACCACAACAGCANAAAAAAAAAGAAGAAATATAAATATATATATATATATTATTAAAATCAATTCATTTTCTATTTCTAGAACGAATATAAATTGTTGAAACATGTACATATCAACAATAAAAAAAAGAAAAACAATCATTACATAGGATTAATATTAGAACATCTTAATATTAATGAATTTGAAAAATCATTCTCAGCTTCGTCAATCAATTATTGATAAATTAAAATTATCAAATTATTTATTATTAATCTACAAGACCGTTTGACAATATTCAACTATTATTGCAATAAGATAACAAGACAAATAGTAATATCATATAAAAATATACACATTCTTATACGATTACGTCATCTATCTATATGTGGTTATGTTATAATTTAACAATGGTTGACAATTCAACTATTTGTCCATTTCATCTGTCCATTTATAATTGGATTATCCTACTCTGTTGTTCATGATTCATCGATTTCATCAACTTATTAATTATTCTTTACGTTATTAGTGATATTCATTAACATTACTTATTCTTACATTTATCCATATGATTTAATACATTTGGAACTTTATCAATATAGATACTCATATATTTATATTAGTTCGTCGTTGGTTGAATCACTTTTTCTCTATCTTTATCTTATATTGAAAGTTGTTTATTGTTCAGTTACACGTTTAGTAACTTGTTTAGTTATTTTTTTTGGGTATTTATTCATGTGTTTCGTTTTCTTGGTTGTCAATTCTTGATCTATTTTTTTTTCTTCTTTTCTTTTAACTATTTGTTCAAAAATCATCTGCACAAATGGCTCCCAAAACAAATCGAAATAAACGTCAACGAGATCGCAAAGCAGAGAAAGAACGTTTATATGGCGAATTATTTGCGCCATATGAACCAAGTCATCCATATTCGCTTCATTTTGTTCATAATGCTACAACATGTGATGAATTAAAAATGTTCATTGATAATGCTCAAACAACAACAAATTTCGTCTTTGATACCGAATCGGATTACTTAACAAACTTTCCATCGATAATTCAAGTCATGTTTATGAAACAAATCCAAGAAAACTCTTTAGTATTAATCATCGAAACCGCTCATTTGCCCGTTGAATCATCATATGAATTTCTTCAACTTAAACAATTATTTTATTTAATTTTTCGACGTCAATCACATATTTATACTTGGGGAGCACTGATAGATGAATTAACACCTTTCTTGCAATTTAATCTGTTTCATCTTCCGGTGTCATCCTACATTCATAATACTCAACAAGTATTCAAGTTATGGTTTAATGATTGGTTAGCTTTCCAATCAACATTGAATGACAATGATGATCAAGATAATGATGATACATTAATAATTAATGCACCTGCATTCGACCCGATCATATTTTTACATCCACTTGCAATTAATAATATTAAACGATCAAGAAATGAATCTTGGAGCATTCAAGATGCAACAGCGTATATTTTAAATCAATATCTACCAAAAAAATGTACATTACGGCAATGGTCTATTGGATTAGATGATCGAATATTAAATCGAACTAGAACATTTTCGTCAACATATCGTAAAAAAATGATCAGTTATGCTGCAAACGATTGTACGTCTTTAGCCGCAATAATAACGTTTATGTATCAATCACATATTCCAAGTGCACTACAATGTGTCCAATATCCATTAGATATAGGCGAGTATAGTTTTGATCAGGAACAAAATGGTTCGTCATTATCTTTTCAGGTTCATTTGGAAGATATTACAACATCAGATGATGAAGATATGGATTATCCAATGGCGGTTCATGATATAAATGAACGTCATTCAATGGAAATTTCTAATGCTGAACCATATCATCAACAGTTACACGACGATAATGTATTAACCATTATAAATGATTCAAATCTTTTAAATGATAATATTAACATTAAACAAAAAATTCGTCAACGTCGAACAGTACAAGCACAAAAGCGAAGAAACCAAAAAACCAGCATCAGACATCGAAAAAATCGTTATATTTATGAAATAATTAGACCGGTCAATATGTCTATCAAACTGGTGAAAAACAAATTAAAAGAGTTTGGTATTAACTATCTTAATGTTAATATAGTTCGTTCACAATTATATATTGGTTTAAAATCTCATCAAGATCAAATCGAGTACGAAAATTTATTATCAATGAACAGTTTTGTGTAGTTTTATTTGTTATCATTATTTTTTCTCTTATGTTTTCTTTTGTGTGGGGGGAGGTGTTAGGATCGCCATCTATTATAGATGGACGATCCTCCATCTTTTTCTAAGATCGATATAAAATATCGATATATATAGATGAGGACAGAAGAAGTGAGAGTGGTACCAGAAAACGTATCGGTGATTTTTGTTTTTTTTGTTGATTTTTCATTTTCTTTTTTTCTTGTCCCTGTTCTTTTTGAAGAAGCTAGGTTCTCATCATTTTTTGGTAAAAATAAACATCAACCGGGAATCTCGAACCTAACATGATCCAAATAATAATTTTTAAAAATACTTTATTTTGAATGATTTTTAATTTTTCTTGAAAGTAACTTTTCATAATTTAGATTGATTTTATACTTGAATTAATGTATATTGATATTAAAAAGAAATTGAAAAGAAAATGCTAAACCCAGAACCTATCGAAATTAGTTCTAGATATATAGTAATATTTATATGGAAAAGGCAGAGATCATTTCGAAACTTCGGTAAGTGCCGAATAAAATACAAAATTTATTCTTATATTCACTAAGTATAGGCGGGTAATTACTATATTGTTATCTATAAGTATGGCGCAACTGCATCAAGTAAGTCAATTAAAATGTTCAACGTTCGAATCTATTCATCGTCGCATCATAAAATTTTTTCAATAGTCTAAATGCGTTTATCGAAAAAGACATGTGTTTCAACTGAGGAAAAATACAATATACAGACAGGATTAAAAGTTTGATTTTTGCGTTTTTATTTATGAAAAACGCGTTAAAACGCGTTAAAATTTTGAACGAAATAAAACGCATGGATAAACTTTAACGGAAAAAAAATCGCAAAAATGTGCGGTTTTTCGGAATTTTTTGTCGTTAAAATTTCGGTGCGTTTTAACGCGTTATTTTTTATTTTTTGTCTGACTGGGAAGTATACTTGCGCCTGCACTTGTACTTAGAAAAAAAATACTTGGTACTTCTATTTGTGTTTCAAGTAAAGTATTTGGTGCTTATACTTATACTGTGGTAAAAGTACTTGATAGTTATACTGGGTGAGTCTTAATGAATGGAACATATGAGTACGAAGTACTTTTCCCTAAGTACAAGTAGTTGCACTTGTACTTTCGTCCGAGCTCTGGCGTCCACAAAAATTAAAAAAATGATATATAAATGGATGTCACGAATAAATATAGTGCATAAACAAAAAAAGGACTAAATGGGTAACTTGAGGAATCTAGAAGTAAAACGAGATAATTTTTATTTTTCGTGGACCCATCATAGTACTAACTATTTTCTGACGTGCATTCTATTATACTGAATCAGTGTTGTTGAGTACGTTGAGAAAGAAAAGTTAAACGACATAATTACATCTCTCGCAAATGTAAAAGTTAACCATCCGTGTTCAATTTTTTATTGGCATCCGAATAAAATTGATGCATTCATATGGAAATACAAAATTAGAAAATGTTACCGTTAGTGATGTAACTTACTAACGCTAAACGAAGATTAAGATATCAAATTGTCAGTGTAAAATTTAATGTTCAGTAACTATTGCATTTGTTCAGTTAATTAATAGTTTGCTCAGTATTAAAATTAAAGTTTCAGTATTTAATTCAGTTTGCTATTTCAAAAATGCATTTATTCAGTAAAAAGTAGTACTTTTATCAGTAAATCACTTTTATTTTTCGATGTATATTTCGATGTAAATAGAAGAACATTTGTCCACACTGACAGATGATGACGTCATTAGTCAAAAGGTACTATGTTACATAGTTGTTCTCGATTTAACAATGGAGAAAATTCTCGACAATGTCCCTTTGTTTACTCTTTTATCTATCCTATATAAATAGCTCGTTTGTTAAAGAAGCTGAATTTTGATTTACCAAAAGTAATATTACAAATTTGATTTAAAAATGGAAGTACCAACTTATGTTTCTGACGACGAGATGGATACAAGTGAAACGGAACATAATGGAAACAAAAAAAGAGTGAAAAAGAGACAACGCAATTGGGTAGAAAAGATGGTGTTTAACAATATCGAAGAAGCTGAAGAAACGGCGATTAAAGAAGATCAATGGAGTTATCATTATACCAACACAACAGCTGCAGGAAAAAGAAATTTTATCGATGTAATAAAGTCAAAGCTCGTGGTAAACAATGTGACGCTGGCATTTATTTGCGATTTGAATCACCAAATGATAAAGTGTTTTATTTCGTTCCACATCAGACCATACATACTCATGACAGCATAGGAGAAAAGCCTTCAAGAATACCAAATGAAGTAAAAACAATTATTCAAAAATTATTTGAATGAAAATTAAAACCAAAAGCAATAATCGAAGTACTTCATGAACGTGGAATCACACCACCAAGCATTCTTCAATTAAGTAATTTTTTAAGAACCATTAAGAGTACAAAACTAGGTCCAACTTCAATTAGTCTTGGTGAAATTGAAGAATGGTGTCTAGAATCAAGTCAATCCATTCCAGAATCAGATGATGCTCCTTTTGTTGCATCATATCAAATTATTTATGATGATGGTGATAATGAAAACGAAGATGATGATGACGATGATATTAATGAAAACAAGTTTTGTTTTTTTATTACAACAAAAAGACTTCTACAAACTGCTTCGATATCGAAGAAAATTTATGCTGACACTACATATAAATTGGTGTGGCAAGGATTTCCAGTTCTAATTGTTGGTACAACTGATCTTGATAGACATTTTCATTTATTTGGTATGGCAATTCGCTCCAATGAAACAACACAGGGTTTTAGATTTATATTTCGTGCTTTACAAGAAGGTATGAAAAAGTTGAATTTAGAAGAAATCGATCCAGATTTTTTTAATTGCTGATGGTGCTGATGCCATATGTAATGCTTTTTAAGATGTTTTTGGAGAAAAAACAATGGTTATGTGTTGGGCACACATGCGTAGAAATGTAGTGAAAAAGATAGAGTCAATGGTAAAGAAATCAGAGCAAGAAGATTTAGTGAATGATGTAGAATCATTACAGTTAGCACAAGATGAACGTATATTCATAAAAGCTTCAAATTTGTTGGTTAAAAAATGGTCGAAAAAAGACCCAAATTTCATAGAATATTTCCGAAACGAAAGGTTAACAACACATAATGCATGGTATGAAGGAGTTGACCATTTTACACCAAGTACCAATAATGCTTTAGAAGCCATAAATAGGGATGTGCAGTTTCAGTTTACTTTTCGTGAACGTCTATCTTTATCAAGATTTAAAGTATTAGCATTTGAAATTGTTGAAAAATGGTCGAAATGTTATGAAAGAGTTTTAAAGAAATACAATTACAAGCAGACGATCTCATTAGAATTATGGACAACAGGATACCAATGGGTTAAATTAAACAAATCAATACTTTCGACTGAATGTGATAATTCAGTTCAATATTATATACCAGTTGGAGATGAAACTAAAAATACAAACGTCTGAATTGATGTAGTGAGGAAAATTAGATGGTATACATTTGATCAATATAAAAAAGCATTCACTGTATGGTCTGTTACATTGCCAGTAGATAAATTAAAATGGTTAGATGGTGTTTGCAATTATCCAGCATTTTTCGAGAAGTTTATGTGTAAACATGTTGTCGGCATGGCAATCAGATTAAATCACTGCAAACCACCACCTGCTGCTAAAAATGTTAAAATTGGTGAAAAAAGACGTCGTGGTAGCCCACCAAAAGCCAAAAAAGCGTTACTAATTCAATAAATTTTTGTTAATTGTAATTCCGCTTTTTTACTGAAATACATGATTAAAAAACTGAGCAAAAATAAATTAAATACTGAACAAAAATATTTTTTTACTGAACAACAGCTACTGAACATTTGATGAAAAATTTACTGAACATTCGTAATAAAATACTGAACATTTAAATACAAGCCTATATAAATCATTATTGTGTGAGGAACTTTTCGATTTCTTGAAAAATAGAGATGATTTCTTTTTTTTATCTAAAGTATACGTATTTTATGAATTCCGAACATGATTTTTTTTCTATCATATTAATTTCAAATCATTGAGAAAAGAAGTGACTGTAATTACTTCGAATATCCGGGCTTGTTGTCGAAAATATAAATTTCAAATGCAGCTACTCGAGAACCTACGCGTTTTTGATCGAAACTCAATGATGCAAACATAATTGCTGCTACATTTAAACAATCTTATGAAGTTGATGAAACGCATTCAACTAATGATCATTTTGTTTGAATGGAACAATGAAAAAATATTTAAACAAATACATTGAGGCATTATTAGATACAATATTATGGTAGTAGAATAAGTTCACGCACATATTGTCGCTGTCTTTGTATCACTAGAGCATTTGTATGAAGACGTTGACAAGCAGCATTAGAATTAAATCATAAATCTTGTTGTGAAGACAATAGTTTTTTTTAGAGCGCCTATTTTTGTGAAGCATGATCTGAAAGGAGTGTTGAAGTATATAGGGTAGAAATTTGGACCCCCCCCCNCCCCCCCCCCAGGCCGTTACAGAGAAATTAATTAATCAGTTAATTGGTTAATTAATTTATTAATTACTAAATTTCTCTGTAACGATCTGTGATGGTTTCTAGAGACTACATACATCATAATACAGACCGTAACAGAGAAGGTTTACAGACCATCAGTGACCGTGGTAGAAGAATTCCAGAAAAGAAGTTTCATCGTGTTTCACTTTTTAATCCCATAGGAATTGCGCTAACAACTTTTATTGTTAAGTTCAATGTGCATGTGTGCATTCAACTCTATCTTTTTGATCGACAGAATAAAAAATGATTTGTGACAACAATGTCCGCCGGGTTTCTTTGTTTTTCTATCGATATGATTAAATTTCTGAAGAGACTAGCTCATACTATAGAGAATAAATTATGTTGTCCTTTCAATATATACACGATCTCCCAGGTCGAACAATCCGACAGTAGGCACCTATCGGAACCCATCCGATCCGACTGGAGCCCAATACGATTTTATCGGATCCTATCAGATCTTACAGAATTATCGTTGGATTTCGGGTCGAGGAATCGATGTCGGATCCTCAGTGTCTGATTCCTATCGGATCCGATATTGGATCAGTCGACCTGGGGCTTGTCACTTTTTGAAAGTATTTTTGGCCGTATAGTATTTATCAATTGAGGTTGTGAGTACAACTATGCATTTGGAATTTCTGCACATCCACACAATCGTCCGCAGCGTCAAAAGCTCATCAAGTAAAATTTCATCGTGTTTAAAAGCAGAAGTTATGAATATATTAAATTAAAGGGTTTTGTGCATATTATAGTATTAATTGTGCTGTGTTCTATGATATATGTTGATTTTAAATAAAATGTGTCAGACACTATAAAAGTCAGGAGTGAAAACAGGTCATTCATTGTGGGACATCAGTATCATTTAATGTCAAGTTTTCTTGGTTTCGTGAAACTCTGTAATAGTAGCTGCTGAGTAAAATGTACAGCTACTGCAATAATAATGGTGCATGCAATAATATGTGAACCATAGTAGATAGCTCGAATTGGCCAATGATGTCTAAGTATGAAAGAGATCAGTGGATGCATACCATCTTCTATGTTCGTTTTAAATGGATTATAACTGTCTCCAAAGAACCATCTTGTCAGTCGATAGTAGATCCTTACAGGAGTGAACACTCGATGAAGAGTATGATGTGTTGCTCTGAAACTAAAGAACAAAAAGAAAATGTAGCCTGCATTGTTTATGAATGACTTAAATGATATTAGAATATTTTTGACGTGTATTGCTCGTTTTACGCTTGCCATGAAGAGCGAAGAAAATAAAACGAGAAAACTTGCGTAAGGGAAAATAATCATTCCTCTTGTAAACGTATTCTAGCAGTTTACTTTTCACCGTTCATACGATCATTTTCAGTAAATATTTGTCAGATCTTTTTTTTTACCTGTCTGCATAAACAGAAGTCGATATACCATTGACGAGTAGATAACCGGTGAGTGTAAGTGGTGAATAGAACCCTATCCGGCGAGAAACCATTATATTCCGCAGTCCAATTGTTCGATTGAACATCACCAGACGATGCTTGAGTGTAACTTTCGAAGCGCGCAGAAATATTGGCTGTGTTTCACCAGCAACAACGACAACAATATTATGAGAACCAGTTAGACTCACCGAGTCCCCTTCCACTGTTTCAAACGAGTAGAAGACATCTAAATAGAATGAAAGTGGCTAGTCTCCTCGAAGCTCAAGTTACACTCACCTAAACTATGTCGCTCTGCATGCATCATCAGAATCATTTCGTCTTCGACGAAATAGCGCCCGTTATCTGCAAGCGACCAGATTTTATCACCTACTTTAAGCTCGTCGATTCGGCGTCGTCCACCGTCTAACATTTTGACATAATCATCACCGAAATAACACCCGCCGGATGCTGCAATGAACAATGATAATTTATCTCCTTATCTACTCTTAAAAATTATCGTTAGCTATCCTTTCAACAATACAACACAATAGTTCTCACAAAGACACATTTTCAGATGAACAGTTTGTGTTCTATCGAAATCTTTAATAAGCTAATTGCTTTTTGGTATTTATGAAATTCGACATGAAAATAATGAGTGCAAGTTTTTATACGGAAATTGTTTGACCTCGCTTCTGCCCCAGTGCTTAAAGACCGTGCTCTTCTCTCTCTTCCTATTGTTTCTATGTGTATCTGAGGTATGAATTCTATTAAATAACATTGTTCACACATTGATCTTTGCAATAGAACGAGCACGCAGATTTCTTCCACAAACTCAAAAGAAAGCCATTTAAAAAATCTGACCCAATTTTAGGATTTTTCATTTATTTTAACCTGACTATATTTATTTTCTCAAACTGGTTGAAAAGTAGCGATTACAAAATTCGATGTGAGATTTCGATTTCCATTCGCATTGGAATTGGAAGAAATACAAAAGGGTTAATGTGAAGCTGCTTCAAGAGTATTATCTTTCCCAACAACATCAAGAACTTTAATTCTTGAAGTTGCTTATTTGATTGCATAGGTGTCGTGATAGGTAGAGGCTCGATATGTGCCAGCACCACAAACTCTGGGTCTTGTGCATTTGGGTCACTTATAGGTTTTATCTTATCTCATTGAAATAGAGCGCTGATTGCAGGGATACAGTTGTCTAATTCGTTTATCTATCTTCAAATTGTAACACTGTATAAGACCAGTTATTATTACGCTTCAACTAATGAACTTGAGGTTATCAGTCGAAAATAGCGTGCTTCATGAATACAATAGAAGCTGATAAAACTCGATTAAGGAAATTTTGAACTAGATATGCCCCACTAACTTATATTTATTAGTTACCGTTAACTTAGGTATGATAAGGATGTCCTCAGTAATCATTTTTGACTTCTCTCTTGATCTTATTGCCAGTGCTCCTCATCGCGATGCATCACTCAAACTAGACCCATTACTTACAATCTTATTGTAGGCTTTGCGATAATTCAAATAGAGCCTGATGATCACGAATATCACATTCTTTTTCAAAATTAGCCGAGCAACAAGGATGATCTTGGCTATTTTTCTAAGATCCAAAAATGAGTCTTGCCACTGAAACACTAATAATACCTGTTTAATGTTACATGAAAATAGACAAATTCATAGAAGATTGCTTTTCTCTATCACAATCTATTGTGATCGATCACATGATCATGCTCAAAATAGTTTTCATCAAAAGAATTCACTGTACGGGCCTCTTGAGTTAAATATATCTCTGAAAAATCCATGAAGGTATTATTTCATAGGATTGAAAGATAGACAGCTTGTAAACCCCTATACAGGAAAGAAGCCCACCCCTGGATTAGAATTCTCCGTTGAAAATCAAGATTTACTTCATGAAAAATGAAGGGGTGAACATTTCTCTATCAAATAACGCAAAAATTGGCATCAGGGCATACTTTGTTACAAAATTATAGCTTGCGGAACAGTGACACCACCTATTGGCTTCTATTCTATAGGGAGGTTTAAGCCTGCGACTTCGTCATGATGCTATTTAACGATTGTTAACTAATAACGGCTATTCTCCACAAAGGCTATAAATGCAACTAAGATAAATTCCAAGCAGACTGACAAGCATATGATGGGTGCAGTGAGTGATCAAAATTTGAAATGGAACTTTTGTTGTGTTATTTGCGCTCCAATTGTCAGACTCTCAGTAGTCATATGATGCTGAGCACTTGGAAACTTTGAATGTTTTAGCACAAGCAAGCTTAGCTTGGTATCAGTTTCGACTGCTGATTCTAATTATGATTTTGAGCAAATGCTTCAAAATAGCTCAAATAAAACATTTTTCTTTGGAATCTGTCGTGTGTCAAAGGTGTAGAATTGGCAGAACTTACTTTTTTTCTATTGTCTGCGATGATAACTTAGAAGAAATAGTATGCATGCTAATTAGTATAATCTCTAAATAGCATATGGGAGTAGATGTGAACCGTTGATTTTAATTTGAGTTAATTAAGAGAGTTAATCAAGTAGTTTTACTTAACACTTAATATTAATAAAAAAGGTTCACATTAGTCACTTAATTACTTAATATTAAGTATCAAATCAAGACTTAATTTTGAAAAGTAAGTGTTAATGAAACACTTAATATTAAATTAACGTAAAGTGCCACCCCTAGATGGGAGTACTCATTAATGTTGGTAAGGGTGTGAGAGCTGATTTGAAATGGGACGAGCAGCTACAAAGATTGACTTGTACTTTTATTCAATGATCTTAGCAGAGTTATCTATGTATCACATATATTTCAATTTAACTTGAAAATATGCTAAATAATATTCAACAACAACAACTATTGATGCGAACTAAGACAGGAACCTGTCAATGTTCTTGACAAAGATGGTCTATGAAGTTTCACGTTTTTGGACCTTTCAAAAAACTTTTAATTCTTAATTTTTACACATCACACGCATAGATCCGTTGGTTGCCACATACCATATCCATCTATCTTATTTTTAAAAAACAAATATATTAATTTCACAAAATTTTGATCCACTGGGAAAAAATCATTCAAATATCAGGAACGCTGACTATAAGAGTAGATGAAAAGTAAAAAATGATTAACGAGAATATCTTTACCATACCAAACTTAGCTGTAACTTAGCTACTATGCGAAGAACAAGAAAAATGTACGAATTACCGAATGAAAATCTAACCTTTTTGGGTTGGTTTCAGTATCAGTACATGCATAACAAAGATATGAATGATTGATAGCATTCCAGTGTGTATTAAGTAGTACGGATTAAAATATTGGAAAAATCTCACTTCAGCGAAATTAATGAGAGCATTGAATTGAAAACAGCCCAGTAGTTGTTCAAAAAACTGAGTTCAAAAAAAGAAATCACCTATAGCTGTATAGTAGTACCAATGGTTGAAGAACAAAGTGAGTCTACATGATCACAGAAATCAGAAAGTATTCCAAATGAATATAGAAAACAAGACATATTTAATTCAACTTATTTTCGATCTTGAAAATGATTTCGACACCTTTAAAAAATTTTATATTTTTAAGGGCAATTGAATGCGAGTTTCACACTTTAGATGCCAGGGTTTAACTGACAAGATTGATTGAAAAACATCCATTGGCAATGAGAATTATCTATTTTTAATAAAATTGTGGGTATTCGACTAGTTTGTTTTAATGAAAGCATGGAAAGAAGGCTCCTTATACTATTTTAAGATTCTGAACTCAACTTTTGCTCATCATTAAGGGGTTTCTTATTCTAATCTAGAAATGGTATATTTTTATGGACAAATATGAATTTAAAAGCTTTTAATTACATTATCGACCTTTATAAGATGTATCTAAAAAAACTAGTCGAATAGTTAATATTTAGATGTAAATAGAAAAACAAACTTTTAGTGAGTATCGTTTGTCGTTCACTACTTATCTAGTTCGTTGACAATAAGTCAGCGTTACAGTTCAGAGACTTACTAGTTGTCGTTGTGGTCGCTGCAGTAGTCGTTGCTAATAAACAGATAATAATAGCATA
>OENM01002254.1:0-19505 GCA_900239745.1 Rotaria magnacalcarata
AATAGTTTTTTATTCTCGTTTATTTAGGAAAAAGCAAAAAAACGTGCCAAGAAGAACGATAGTTCGTATAATCAAATAAAAATAATAAATAACTTTGTTTTTCTATTTTGAAGTCAAGCATATGGTCTTTAGTCATGTATCACCAATGGTGATCTATTATTCACATAGCCGTGTTAGTGAATATCCACTACATCATGTTGGTTATTTGGGTCGTCGTTCACTTTTCGTCGTGTCAACTGCTTGTGCCTTGCGTATGTGTATTGCAGATACATTTAGACTTGTCTTCTTCATTTTTTTGTTTTAGTTGGAACTGGCNCTTTGTTTTTCTATTTTAAAGTCAAGCATATGGTCTTTAATCATGTATCACCAATGGTGATCTATTATTCACATAGCCGTGTTAGTGAATATCCACTACATCATGTTGGTTATTTGGGTCGTCGTTCACTTTTCGTCGTGTCAACTGCTTGTGCCTTGCGTATGTGTATTGCAGATACATTTAGACTTGTCTTCTTCATTTTTTTCTTTTAGTTGGAACTGGCCCTGATAAAGGTGATTTCATTATTCATGCAGCTGTATCAGAGGTACATCACAATCGAAATCATGACCAACTTGGTCAATTCTACGTCACCGTCCGACAATAGGGACAAGAATAGTTTTTTTGTTTGTTTTTCGTTTGGTTTATTCAATAAATTGTTCTCCAATTGTTTGGAGTTTATGTATCGATGATTAACAAATAGTTACTGATATTTAGAATTCCAGAAATTACAGGTGAATTTTCAATTTAAGAGAACATCCATTGACTCCAACCCATGTAAAATGAAAAGGAAACAATCAGATTATAATCATACGCTTATTATCGAACAAATCATCACTAAATCAATGCTGCGTGCGGACAACAATTATGATCAACTTTAGACATTGACTCTAATCGATGATCGCGTGCTGCATTGATTTAGCGATGATTTTACGGATAATTTCTGTTCAAACTTTAGATCAAAAATACACTTCCATTAAATCTACCGAAATTCCATTCTAGTAAAATCAAAGAAAAAAAAAGAAATATATGTTTATCGAGATTTTATTTATAATTTAACAGAAAAATGGCAAACAAAAAAACAAAAAGAAAAGAAATAATGTCCAGTTAAGCAGCAGGGCATGGGTCTATATTAACTGCTTGAACGATTTCATCTTCATCTTCATAGTCTTCTTCATATTCTTCTTCATCATCATCATCGGTATCATAATAATCATTGAAATCAAGACCTAATTCGATCTCTAATTCATCTTCATCGATATCGACCACCTGTACATCAGCTACATCACTGGTATCATTTTCAGCCGATGGTTGTTGAAAAAAAAAGACCTGATTGTTTTCAGGATCAGGAATTATATCGAGTGCGACGAATTTAGATGTATTCATTTTTAGCAATAATAATATTTAAATGAATGTGACAGAAGAATATATAGTACCATATCTTCTTTTTTTTTCTTTTTCTGAAGATGTTACTCTCTCTCTCTCTATTATTAGCCAATGAACCAAATTTCTTTTTCCAAATGATTCTGAAGCGCACTCTCTTTCACAAAAGAAATATTTTGTGTCACACGCATCTTTTTTTTTTATGAAATACTTAATTTAAATCTTCTTGTTGATCTATATTGTCTTGAGTTGTTTCTAAAATCATTGTAGTTATATTTTTTATGGATTTTCCATGAGATGATTCATCTATATCTTTTCAGAGCTACCTAATTTTATCGGTTTTGTTAACATTGTATCAAGATAATTTATTTGATCGTTTTGTTTGAATTCTGATAGTAAATTTAATTGTTCAATGTATTTTATTTGATATGTCTCGATTAATATTGCTGATAATGTAGTTCGTCTCGATTTAATTTAACATCTACAATAATTGTGATCAAATTTGATGTATTACATACTATACCTCGTAATGTTGTTGTTAATTCTTTAACTATTCTGAATATGAATCGAGATATTGGAGATATTATTTTATCTCTTGAACAAGTAACAATTCTCATCGATGGATGTTAAATAATATTTGTTTTGCTTTAACATCTTGGTAACCTTTCTTAATTGATTTCAGTTTCAATTATTGTTATTGGATCTTTTTGCACTTGTTCAAAAACATTCAAATCATTTCGTTTTTCTTCAATTTTATTAAAATAGTCGTTTTTGTTCATAATAACTATTTTTCTATCTTTATCAGCTTGACTGATGACAATATCTTGAATTGATTTTATTTCTTCGTTATTTATATTAAATTTAGTAGATTTTCTCCATTTTTGAATAAATGTTGATATTTCTTCACTTTTTATTAATTTTACTGTTGAGAATAATAATTTTTCACAATTTACCACAGTTGTTATTGTATTCATTGATTGTGGCGTTGAAACACATCATATATCGATCTCAGATCATCTTGATGTTGTGATGTTTTCAAATAATGACTTAATATTGAGTTTTGTGTATTTAATATCTTTTAGTTGTTTTTTTTGTTTATGTTGTAATGTGTTGTTCCTAATTTTGTACATAGTTTGTAGTAATAATTTTTCATTTTTATTCAGATTTGCATTATTCTTTTCTTTTAGAACAATTTTTCGAAATAAAGAATTGAAAATTGCACTCAGGAAATTGAGAAAAGAAACTTTCAACAACAGTTTCAAGATATTCTATGTTTTTTGTTTATTATTCAAATGAGCAAGCTCATTGTATTCGAAATTTTTCCAGAAAAGATTCTTAGACTTTTTTAAAAAGATAACATTCATTTCTATATTTATCAAGTCCTTTCTGAATGAACCAAAATAAAACGTCTTGATAATTACAATCCATTGAATAAATAGATTTTTATATAAGTAACTTAGAAAGAAAAAATTATTCGATAAAAGTTCGTCGACAAGGTGCACGAAGAAAATACGAATTGTTTATAAAATAAGAATCTTCTGACTTCTGTTTTGTAAAGTCATTCTTATCTAATATAATCTTGTTATTATTTGTATTAAAGCATTGAACAATAAATATCCATTGTTCTGATGTATAAATAAGACATTTAATCTTTAGAAATATTTGAATTCCTTCATCATCTAATACGAAAACGAAAAAAAAAATCTCCAACCTTGAATATGATATTATCTATTATTATCTATTTAACAATTTGAATAACATCCTGATAATTAAATGAGCTATGAGTAAGCTGACAAAGTGATACAAATTTGACATCGATTGACTGTTGGTTTGTTTTAAACAATTGCAAAGATTATTCAGTTCAATATTTCAAGAGTTGATAGTCAAGATTTTCTTACAAAAGTCAGAATGTAAAATATGTCATAGTCCACGTTATAGTTCATATAATACAAAAAGGATATTTTTAATTGCGTTACCTAAAAGAAAAATAAAGCATACTTTATTTTATTTAATCTTTTAAATTACATAGTTCATCTACTTATCGTGTTATTATTGAAAATCGTTAAATGTGTAATAATAAATAAAATTATATCAAAGATTGGAGATTTTTAAAAGATTAAATGTTTTACTTATACATCAGAACAATGCAGAACTATTGTGGAATACTTTAATGCAATAACTATAAAACAAAATTTTTTGTTTTTGCTGTATTATAGATGTCTGTTCGATAGATTGAAATTATCAAGACATTTTACTTTGACTCGTCCAGAAAAGTTTTCATAAATATATGAATAATTTTCAACTTCGTTGTGATTGTGTATTTAATGTCAATGTAATTTATAAAGACCATTTATATTGTACACATGAAAATAAAATTTGTTTCTCAAATACATTGGAAAAAAATCCGATCGATATATCGTTAATGAATTCAGTCTGTTTAGGCTTTGAAAAATTCAAAACTTTCTTTTAGAATTCAAGAAGAAATTAGATAACGTCTATCATCAAAAATGATTTTATCTATGTAACCTACTACACCATCTCTCAATTTCTATATATTCATAATAGTGAAATTTTAAAACTTATCGTCTGTGAATATTGTTAGCGTCCTCTATTTTGAATTTTAATATTCATTTTATTGTACTATATTGGAAGACGACTATAGTGGAATACCAGATAAATATTTCTAATGGTTGAAACATGATAATGTATAAGTAATACATTAATAAATGAAGTACAACTAAATAAACTAAAAAACATAGAAGTTAGTGCAGTAAAAACGAAATTAAATTTTAAGATTAAAATAATTATTTACTAAAAGGAAATATTTAAAATAACTGCTTTTTGACTATATAATTTTCTTAGAAGTGTCTTTCAATATGCAATGTAATCTAGAAAATAGAATTAGATTTTCTCGACATCATGAAGTATTTATACTTGATGATGTAATTAAATAAAATAAAATAACAACTAAAAGAAATAAAATGTAAAAGGAAATAAAAAGGATTTGACAACTCTTAATAGCCAGTTGAAAAAAAATAATGAATGTTTGTTGGAAGAAATAGAATCAAATTTTTGTTTTTAAAAATTCTCAATCGATTTTCTATGAAATCAGAACTGATTTTCAATTTGTTCAAACGTCAATGAATAAATCATAAAGCTTTAATAATGATTGAGCTTATTTGAGATCGATTTTCCAATTTATCGAATTTAAAAAATAATTACAATGTGAATAGCTTCTGTATCTGTTATGTTGAATAGACTTACAAAAGAAGGAGAATTTTATTTATTTTTATTTCATAATATTGATCAAACGGTTAAGTTTTGTAAATTATATTTATATTAGTCGAAGTCAATTTGATAATACTGCTGTAGAATAAACAAGTAACAAAAAAAATGATCAATTATAAAGAATATTTGGTCATGTTCGAAATGACTTAAAGTTAATAATCATGACGCAATGATAAAAAATTAATTTGGGAATTATTTAAAAAAATTTAAACAGATATACATAAGCAAATACTAAATATCCATTAATTTCAGTAATTTTTTGCTATTATTCTACATTTTAGATCCTAGATTTAGTATAAATTTATGTTCATATACAAGCATATAGAGTTCTGTTATTTTAAGATAATCAGTAATACTGACAGGTTTAGTTTGTAAACAATTTAATTTATATAGATTATAAAATAAGGAAATGTTTTTACGTTTAAGTCAAAGATTAAAAAAAAAGATTCTATTGATCATAATAAAGAAACTCGACTTATTGTTGATATTCATTTATGTTATTAGACATTATAATAGGTTATATGATAAAAATGTTTTTTATTTTGTTTTGACAAGGAATGAAATTAATTTAAAAACAGCTTTTGTTTTACAGGATTAAATTTTTAATAAAAAGAAACAAGCTATTGATGGTGTGGACACCTATAGATTTCACTGTAGCAATGCAGATCATCAGATGGCAATAAAATCTAAATAAATTTTTAAAGATAAATTTATATCGGACAAATATATATAAGTGTTGATAAATTCAATAAACTGTAGTGTGAAGAAGCTACCATGATATCGATATTTCATCTCAGCAACGAGACTTTTCAAATGGCACTCGTAACGAATAAGTTTCAAAAGAAATTATTTATTGAATCTTTTGAATAGTATCACAAGATAAATGATTCGTCTTTGATTAATATTTTGTTTTCGTATTGACATATTTTTTATTTGTCTCAAACAATTCTAGAAAGTCTTGAATTCATACTTCAAGAATTAAATATGTGAATCGTTCAATTATTGAATAGATGGTAGATTTTTGTAAACAACGAATTGACATAGATAAAAAGTAATAAAGAAGTTTATATAGTATTATAACGATCAAGTCAAACAAGAATATTTATGTAAAGAAAACGACAATATCTTTGTTGATAAAAAATTTTCTGATCTTAGAAGGATAAAACAAAATAAAGAACGAAACGCAGGAAAACAATATCTATGAATAATTATAATAGTTGCTTGTGATTAAGTTCATCCTACTGTCGAAAATTGTCAATAGACTTTAAATAAAGTTGATTTATTTGTTTACTACTTTGAATTTCATTATGTTACAAAGATGAAATTAAATAGCTTCACAACAGTAGCCATTACCGAGAAGTAAATGAAGTAAAAACAAGGTCATTGAAAATTTCAAGGTATATTACAGAAGCATGTTTATTTGTTACTATTGTGCATTCTTTTAACACAAAAATCATATACACTAAAACAATACGACAATTTATCAAAAATGTGGTTGATTCGTTAATATTTGAAACATTTTTTAGTTTAAAAAAAAATACTCCAATGAAACAATCAGTGTTTTCCTATGACTTTTTCTAAGATCTCGTTTAAATACGATTGTCATAGAATACTCTATCGTCGTTTTATCAATGACAAAACAAAATGAGTTTCCATAGTTTCCTTATCGAAAACGAATTTTTTTAGAGACTTGATGCTTCTATCTTTTTCAAAATTGACTGAAATTGATAAGAATATCGATCCTCTGATCAGACCATTTGAATTGTTCAGCAGTTCATAAGATTCTCCATCAACATCCAACCAATTTGACAACTAAAATCAGGAAAATTACAGCGCTTAGGCACTTTTTAGCAATCCAACTAGCATTTGCCAAGTATGGCTCGTCCACCATGCTACCAATTCATATTTCTCTAGGCAACATTGCTCATAATATATTCATGGATAGTCGAATCATTTGACGTATTAAAAACATTAGTTTTTAAGAACATATGTATTTTCATGTTGAAATCGTCGATTTTCTAGCCGAGAGTGCTGAAAAAATTGACTTGAAGAAAATTTGGTCAAATTGTCTTGAATTATACATCAGAAGAATGCATTTTTCATGCTGATTCCGAATCTGTCATTGATTTTAAAAATAGATGAAATTTGAGAAAAAATTGGCCAACACCAGGGTCCCAATTGCTAAATTTTGAGCTCAATTTTCTCGATCAGGCAAGCATATAATTGAGTGATATTTTCGCGTTGAGTAAGTGTGCGTCAACCCCCCTTTCTTTCTATACCCCCATACCTTCATACCCAATTCCACCGGCTCCGCCGGGACAAAGCCCCTTTGAACTGGAAAAGAATGCAAAATTGAAAAAAAATCATGAAAACAGCAGCGAATCCACTCTTTTGCAACCCTTCCCTCCCACGACCCTCCCCTCCCTTCGTGAAACATCAGTCATCATGTCTAATAGTCGATGCCACTTTTTACAGCTCGTTCCTATCGATTTTCTAAAAAAATTGACAAAAACTATACATCCAAAAAGTTCGAAATTTTCGACTTTCTTTGAAATCCAGGCAATTCTATATCACTCGACAGCGTTTTTCATGCTGATCACGAATCTGTTATTGGTTTTTAAGAACATATGTATTTTCGTGTTGAAATCGTCGATTTTCTAGCCGAGAGTGCTGAAAAAATTGACTTGAAGAAAATTTGGTCAAATTGTCTTGAATTATACATCAGAAGAATGCATTTTTCATGCTGATTCCGAATTTGTCATTGATTTTAAAAATAGATGAAATTTGAAAGAGGAAAGCTCCGATCAGGTGCCTAATTTCTAGATAACTCAGAAATTATATGCGTGAAAACAATAAGATAATTTATCAAAAATATGGTTGATTCGTTGATATTTCGAGATTTTACTTTGAAATACTCAATATTATTATCATCTTGTAGTTTTATAAATACTCCAACGAGGCAATGACACCCAATAAGCAACCAATGTTTTTCATATGACTTTTTCTATGATATCGTTCTAATACGATTGTCATAGAATACGCTATCATCGTCTAATGGATGATGAAAAATGAGTTTCCATAGTTTCCTTACTAAAAAATATTCTTTTTGAGAGTTAATGCCTCTATTTTTTCAAAAATTGGCTGCGATTGATAAGATTGTCGATCCTCTGATCATGCCATTTGAATTGTTCAGCAGTTCATAAGATTCCCCATCAACATCTAATCATTTCGGCAACTATAATCTAGATAATTATAACGCTTAGGCACTTTTTAGCAATCCTACTAGCATCTGACAAGTATGGCTCGTGCGCCATGCTACCAATTTATATTTCTCTATGAAACATTACTCATAATATATTCACTGATAGTCGAATCATATGACATATTAAAAACGAGTCTAGCTTTTACTCTTGCAGAATGTAGGCAAATGCTTGAGGGTGTGGGTGTGGGGTGTGTTAAGCTACAATGATATCGATATTTCATTTCAGCAACGAGATTTTTCTAATGGCACTCATAACGAAAAAATTCAAAAGAAAATTTTCAAAATAAAGTTAACCCTAAATTGTTATCCAAAAGTAATAATCGAAATAATATATTAAATCATCTGAATAGTATCACAAAATAAATAATTCGTTCCAGACTTCGTAAATCTGTATTTCTCTGAGCATTATTCCTACTTTCTCTCTCTTTTTCCACAGTTTTTCAATATCTTTCATTTCCAAGTTTTATTTCATGTTTAGTCTTGACTGAGTTGATATGATGCATTGTTTGCGATCAAATTGTATATCATAGTAAATAAAAATATAGCTAAAAATAGCTACATTTGATATGTGTCGGAATAGTTATTTCACATGGTGATAATCTATCTATTTTCGACCAAGATCTTTCCTAACACAGATCATTATTTTTCTTATTTTTTTATTATACAAGCAAGAAGAATCAATTCTATCATAGTTTTTAGATAATGTGAAGAAAATGAAGTTGCTCTTTATGAATAATCTCTTATGTTTTTCTTTTTATTCATAGTTCGACGCAACAACTAATGAATGACAATGATTCAACCTTAGAAGAACTCTTATTTTTAATGAAATCGAATTGTTTATTTGTGTATATAGGTGAAGTGCTAAAGTGCACATTGTTTACGACGATATTTTTCGCGGAATTATAAATCATATTTGAAGTAAGGTGTATGAAAAGAACGAAAAAACAGAAAGTTTTAATTTATCCTAGGAGAAAATGAAATTTTCAATTTTTACTAGATTCTGTTAAGGACAACTTGAAATTTTCAAGTTTACCTAGAGTAAATTAAAATTTTCAATTTTTCCTATAGAAGAATTTGAAATTTTTGTTAAGAGTGTCTAGTTGCCTTGTTTATTGTATTTTCGAAAAGCCAATGTACATAAAATAAAACTAGATAGATAAAAATTGTTTTTGATGTAATTTTTAGTTATTTTGACCCAGGAATAAAAATTCTTGATTGAAGTAGTTCCACTACAGATATGTATTCTTCAATAATGTGGTATCAGATAATATCGTTCACTTTCAAGATAAGCTTTTACAGGCTTCATTAAATGTCAGCTGTGGTAGATGAGTTGGATCGACAGTAAGCAGATCAACAAAATTACAATTACATAAATTCAATAGATCGGATGCTTGAAATCTTGAAGAAATTATACATGCTTTTGTACATAATTGATATGCATTTGTATCTTCTGCTACCAGCTCAATGGATAATATTTTACATGCTAACACTTTAAGTTCAATGTTGACTGTTTCGATTTTGTCAATGATTACACCAACTAAATCACCAACCTTATATTCATGTTTATATGATGTATTAGTAAATAACTTTTGTCCTTTAGTCATATTAGTCACATAGACGATTTCATTAGTTTTCGGTTGTACTTGTTGATGATTGTTGATTAAATTAGTGTTATTATTATTATTATCATTAGATTGTTTGTCTAAACAAAAAACCGAATTGATATAGAGTATATTATCTTTCAATAGGATATATTGGTATTTCTGATCATTTTACCTTTATCGAATACGTTAATCTCTTCGTTTGAATTTGATGTGAGTCGTCGTCTTTTTTTCGTACTAGTCGATATATTAGAAGAAGCATGATATTTTAGTCTTGATGGTGGTATTGATAAGGATGACTTTGATATTTCTTGAAGTGCAAGATATGATGGACTTGATGATAAACTATCATCGGAAGAACTAATATTTTGAACAAAATTCAATAGCTGTGTGGATTTTTTCAACTCATCAATAAAATTGTATGGACAATTCTCTTCATCCAAGCAAACATGATTTGATAAAATCTGACATATTTCTACATTGTAGTTTGTGTTTTGATGGAATACAATTTCAGTTGGAGTTTTATTGTTGGTCAGATTAGCTGCTCCGTTTTCCCTTGAATGAATTGCTAAAAGCAAACCTAAACGAAAATGTTTTTTGGATTGGATAGTCATTAATATATTAATTTTCATAGCTACAATTTGACCAATCTTTCCGATTATTCGATAGCATCCATTTATAAAGAACTAATTTAAAGGGTTCATTACTATCATCTTCTGTAAAATCATGGGTACGTGAATGCGAAATGCGACCATTGATAATTTTGAGATTGGTCCATTTCTTTTCAAAACTCTATTCAGTTTTATAAAAACCGTGGAAATAATCGATTATGAAAGAAGAGTAAGAGATTTTTGTAAAGATGTGTAGTACCTCTATTACTTGAGCAGCGAATTCTCTTCTGTGAACACTTTGCAAAGTTTGTGATATTGCAAAAAAATAGTATTGCTGTAGAAGTTTTTCGGTAATTGGTCCCATTTCGTTGGATTTCAATGGATAAGCCCAAGCACATTTTGTAAATCGATCTCTCATATAAAGGATCCATTTGTATTCTCCATCTGACATGTTTTGCATATCAAGAACATTCACTTGAAGACGATTCAAATATTCATAAGAGTCAGTGAGTTTTTCTTACATATAAAAAAAGAAAAGCAAAATTAATTTGCCTATTCGTTACATATGATCGTATTATTAATCTTAAACTTACCAGCTAAAGGACCTAAAAATGCTTTTGCATTCCTCTTTGAACATATATCACATTGCGAAACAAATATTTTGACACTATCCATTGGAATCCACGCATATCGCTTCTTCAGCTCGAATAAAAGGAAACAAAACTCAGATATTTTATGTAATAAAATGGAAGTATTTTATGTTTGACATACTGCAATCCATGTTTTGTCTCGGCCACGATGACCATCCTTTTCGTGACATTCTTTGATTTTTTCATATAAATTTTCGTATATAACAATTGGAAGATTGGATTCAATTTCATATACATCATGTTCATTACCATTTGTAATTAATTTAAAATTTTTTCGAACCCAATATTTGAATTGAGAATCTCCCCAACCGTCTCGAAGAGCTAATACTATATCATCATACAATGATTGCCTTACAGAAAATTTATTTCGAAATTTTTGATTTAAATTTAAGATATGATTATCAAGTAATTTATAGAAGCGTTGTTCCATAGTGTTTGAGATGGAATAATCTGATAGATAAGTGCAACATGTAGTAAGATAGTAATGGTTGATATGTATTCAAATGTACGCTATGAGATCTATTATCATATTATATTGACTGTGTTGTGAACGTGAAACATGCTTTGATTTTGTCTTATAGCAAAAATTCAAACATGAAAGCTTTAATAACGTGCACAGAGAAAGCAAATTTAAAATATACCTATAGGAGAACTTAAAATTTTTTATTTTTCTTACACGAAATGAAAGCTTTTAACAATGACGATGCTTACTTTTTCTTTCGTTGTATGTATGTTTTTTTTTCTTACTGAATATTTAGTTGCATGTCTTCAATGTTAATTCAATGCAAGAATTTTGAATTATATTGTTCTTGCTATTTTCTTCTTAGATTATTTTAGTTAAAAGAAATAAAACGAAGGATATTATCACAAGATGTTTACGCATGTTTGACAACAGAAATATCCAACATGGAAAGAACAACTAGTTTTTTTTCTATGATTAGTCTGTGTCATAGCGTAACCCTTCCAGTTGGGCGTAGCTATTTGACAACATAGAAGATGTGAGGGTATGGTATTTTTGGAACAGCCAACCGAAAAAAGTTAAGATATACCCGAAAAAGATTATGAAATAGTTTATTTGATATTGAGATAGATTTGATATCTACAGACAACTCGAACTATGTACATCTTGAATGTGTTTGAGTTTAAATAAATGCTTGGCCAACTACAAAATTGTTTCTGTCCTTATCTGAGCGCTCATCAAGTGGCATTACTTTACATTTTCTCTATTTAGATAAATAGTCCATTTGATAGTAGTTAATAATATTGAAATTACTTGTTTTATATTTGGCCGCAACAATGAGAAATATAACCATAATAAATTATTTTAAAACATCGGAAATTTTATTTCGATTCTATAAAATGGATTATTATCAAGTCACAATAGACATTTTTCTAATTTTATATAAAAATCATAAATAAAATATATAATATAATAGAAATTTTCATGAATAAAAATCAAACAACAATGACCGATTTGGTGCCCATAAAAACACAGTTAAGACATGTTTACAAGCCAGTACTATGTGTAAAATATGAAACTTCTTCAATAGAATCAATAAATCTTTTTTTTTAAGGATTCAAGAGTTCATTCATGGTAGGAATGCACGAAATCCAACTCCAATCAAATTCAATTCCAATTCTAGAGTTGGATTAGATGTACCATTTATTCACAATAATTAAATCCGGGATAACCATTAGATTATTGATAGACAATTCTAGATCTTTTGAAAAATCAACATTACGCTCTGAGAAAGTATTTCGATTTTACTCAAAAATGTTTAAAACAGATTGTAAGCATATCTGATAAGTTCCTTGAGCAAGGGAGAAAGTTTACGTGATGGTTTACAGTTCTCTATATTCTATAATAATCTATACCAAAAAAAATCAAATGAGGAAGAATGGATATTTTATTTCGAAGTAAAAAAAGAAAATGAAAAATTTTTCTTTAAAAGAACAACTAAAAGAGCAGGTAGATGAATAGAGAAATAATAGGATTCGGACGAGGATAACAAGTTTGAATAAGGGACCGAAAAATAGCTATATATATACTAAATGTCTGAAAAACTACTTCCTAAGAAGAAATCGAAATATCTTCACAAGATGATGTTCAAATGAACTGACATTTTACCAATGATAGAGGCGTATACGAAGTTTATATCTATAACGATACACCAAGAGAAACTGTATATTTAGAATCAATTTTGATCTAAAGACAAAAATTATATTTATTTGCGTACATTGGGAAAACCGGTATATAGAATGACGGAAAGTTGCTTGGTCAAGTAAAAACAGTTAAATATCTTCATTACAATCCGAGCAAACAAGCTGACACTTTTGTCAATAGTAGAGGAGTGTAGAAGTTGTATATTCGTGAAGGCATGCTAAAAGTGCGTTTTTTTTCTGTGTGAGAAAAAGTAATATTTTCGTTTTGAGGCTGATAGTGGTACTTAATTAAGGATCTTTCTATGTATATCTTTATGAATTTAAGTTTTGAATGTATCTTTGTCATTAATAAAAATGTCAGCTTGATTTGTCGCCATCTAGTGGAGAAACATCGATTTTCATTAGAAAATGGCTTTAGGAACATTCAGTACAATAATCTAACAAGACGTTAGTGCAAACTGTTGAGTCTGTTAAGTTCAGCCGAAGTCAGTTGACTTTCTACTTGTTGTCTTTGTTGTTCTATGTTTCGACCATTTGTTCGCAATGAATAGGCGGTTTTAAATGGATCACTTTCATACATGATACTGTTATAGTTGTAGCTAACGTCAGATTCAGTTTTTTGCCATATATTTTTGATTATACCATATACAAATTGGAAACATCCGCATACCATGTTCCACGCTATTGTAAAAAATGGCATTCCAGATATCGCCCATGTCATCCACATTTTTCCTGAAATTATACCAAAATTTCAATTAACATCGAATTAATAGCAAGATAGTCTTTTTTGTTCACAAAGCGACTCATTTGAAAGAAGAATGGACGAAACTCTTATGAAATATACATTATTACTCACCGTGTCAGTGTTTTAATTTTACAGGTGATTTAAATAAAGGATTTCAAATTGTTCTATTGAATGGTTGTTATTTTTGAGTTGCGCTTAAAATATAAAGCGAAATTGGAAAAAACAAACGATTCATTCTTCCTTTTTTTTTATTTACATGAATTGCTCGCAGAGGGAATGTTCTTTTTATATTGGAATTAAGTAAACAATGAATATCGATTATGTTGGAAAGAGAAAAAGAAAAATATTTCTTGCTTTAGTTTCCATGGTTAAACTTTCATCAATAACATAGAATGTTATGTAAATTGTTTTCAGTGGTAGCAGACACCTACGTCTCAAAACAAGTGAAGAAAAGAAGTTACTCGGTATTTTGCTCTTTTAGCTCGTCATATAAATAGTGCTGACAAACAGTAAACTTTTTATTCGGCGTCTTCAAATCCTTCATTTTGCAGCTACTACAAAATAAAACCATCGAAATAGTAAGTAGCAACGAATATTATAGAAGAATTTCCTAAAAGCTTGAGTTTGGCCTACAGATCCGATCGAACATGATTGAATCCGGTGTCGGATCTTGTTAGAATTTGACGAATTTCATACAAAAACCGACTGAAATAAAAATGTATTTTGTCGGATTTCTAACAAATAGATTTCGGACAGGATTGCGTTGTAGAGGACCCGGGCATTTCCTTTCGAAACCAACTATCGGATTCGCTTATAAAAAAATACTGGAATAGGAAGATTTGCACCTGAGATCCCAAAGGATTCAATTAGTCTCAGAGGTGTCCATGATGGCTAGTACTCTGCCGCTGTTGTGCCCCAATCAGTAAAAAAATTTGACTTTAACCGCTGCGGGTCCCAGATTTTCGGAAACGTTGCCGCTACCACGCTAGTACCGCGACGTCATAACTACACTAATAACAAAAAGGTGCCATACTGAACTTTAAAATGTCTAGAATTCGTTCCGAAATTCGAAGCCTTTTAAACTTCGCTACGGCACCTTTTTTGTTTTCAGTGTAGTAAAACATACAGAAAGTCCTCTATTTCCTAATAAAAAATCGATTATGCGACACACTTTCAGTAAAAAGGCTAATTTTTTGTCGTGCCGCTATATGATTAACGAGCAATAAAAATGAATTAAATGAGAAACGAAAAATCGATTTACTTTGAATCATACTAAAACAATCTACTTAAGTACTAGAGGTTCTCTTTTTAAAAACATTGAAATCTACCGCTGTCGCGTCGTCATGTAGACTGAGTGAATATCACCAAGATTTTCTCAATATTTTCTTCTGTTAAACATCTATTCGATTCACAAGGCATCGACAGTCAATTATTACGATCAGCAAAAACATTCTGAAATGATTTTCTGAATAAAACAAAAAAAACATTCATGAGAGGATTTTTTGGATTACAAATGTATATTCATAAGTTTCACGTGATTGAAAATTCATCGCTGCAGGATTTTATCCGATTAGAAAACCACATCGTGAGGATTATTCATGGTGTGACAACTATCGAGCAACAAGCTATCCAGATTCAAGCACCACCCAATAAAGATTTTCCTGGATTTTAGAACCATGTTGACTCAACCTGAGGGTGAATAATCCACTAAACTATTTCCTCGATGACTAATCAACCTTCTCTACGAGACTTTCCTGATCTTCTTCATGAATCAAATAAGATTCTACCCAGATATCTTAAACCAATGATCCGCGGTTGTTTTCAACTACCTCATTTCAGCGAACTGGGATCGTTCCTAAATAACTCATAACAATCACAAAGGATCATTCCTTTATTATACATATGAGCGAACTAAGATAATACTTAACACATCACTATAAACCAACTTGGACCATTCCTACATCATCCCTAAAATCAACTAGGTTCATTTCCAGGTACATAACGCCGTTTAGTTGCGATGATTCCTACATTATTCGTATGAAGAACCGAGTTAATTACTAGCACATCATTATAATTTCATGAGCATCATACCTTTCAATGAAGTATACATTTGCTAAAACTTTATCTACCATCGAAATATGAATGATTGAGGATAGTAAGATGAAATGGAGTGTGCACATAGAGATCGGTTAAACTCCTATATGTATTTGTCAACAGTCAATTTATCAAGCTGCTATCTTAGGGGCATGAGCATGTGACGATGAAAACAGTTCCAGCATATAAGGCACTAGATATTCGCTGATGATGAATATTTTACACATTTTTCGTCTTATGAGCATCATGTGCGTCTTTTCTTTAAAGCACATGTTAATATTCATGAATTTAATGGAGAACTTTCATATAACAGTGGAACTTCTTCGATTGATGATCTTTGTGTATATCCCCCTGTTTCATTGACATATCATTGTGCAGATTCAAAATCAAACGAAATACTTTCCTCTGATTCTTAGAACGTGTAACAAGATAGGAATACAGTATATATTATAAGCATCTTGTGTTTGCATAGATTTTTATATCTCTGTATACTATTTCCGACCTTAGTATTGAGATCAGCATGACAGTTGTGCAAAATGATCCTAAAAGTGTGTTTCATATTCTAGATAATGAACCGCCAACGTCCATCATCAACAATGACTAGTACAGAACTAGTCCAAAAATGTAATACTCTAGTATTACGACTGGCACCATCATCAACTAGTAGCCAAAATAGCGATATTGCGAGATTAATGAAAGATGCACAACGTCGCGTTCTTGATCGCTTCCGTCTACTACTAAGAGACTATGTCGATCAAAGTACGCAAGCAATACAAGCAGATCTGTATCACGATTTGGAGCAAGCAGATAATCGAGAGAAGTTTCTAGAAGCATTTACGCTAAAGCTATACCACAAAGCAAATCAAATAGAAGAAGAAATTGCTACCCAAAGTCTCAATCCTGATGAAGTAGAAAGATTGAAAAGAGTGCCAGGATATGAGAGAAATAATAACGGCAGAGATGTGCATAATAACAATCCAAGCTATCCTCGTACAGACAATTACGATCGACACAATCATTATCCAGGAAATGAGAGAAATAATAACGGCAGAGATGTGCATAATAACAATCCAAGCTATCCTCGTACAGGCAATTACGATCAACACAATCATTATCCAGGAAATGAGGATCGATATAATCATTATCCAGCAACTCCCCATTCACACCAAAACAATCCAGACAGTGGTCATCCAAGCGAAAATCATTCAAACCAGCACTATCGCAGTTCGCAAAGCCACAATCCGAATTTTCGCTAGCATTTGACTGACTAACACATAAAACTGCTCGATTTTTTTCAAAAAGAAAGTCGAGATCGACACGACGCGTTTCTTCCTTCCTTGAGACACTCATCAGGCATCTTAGAACTCTATCATTACGTAAAAGTTCAAACACACTCAAAAGTAACAGTTTTTGAAGAACCTGAAACTAGAAGGCAATAATTCAACAGAGCAGAGAATTGCCCTCTTTCAGAGCGTCACATGACGTGCTTCTATCTTTGTTTAAAGAATCACTATTAGCTGGCTTCAAAAATTTCAACTACATGAATCTACATTAATCCTCGCTAAAATTGAGTTGAATATTCAAACACAGATGTTTATAAGATATACAGATATTCGAAATAAGCGTCCAGTAACAAGCAGGTACATCAAGTTGAAAAGATAATAATTTTCGACAAAATTTTCACAATAAAAAATTATGTCGATAGATGTTTTCTTGAGTTATACGTAAAACGTAGCTAAGCAATATACTTGGATCTACTCTACCGAATGAATCCAAATACAAAAGATAATCATCATTAGTATGTAAGAAAGAGAAAGACATTACGTTTCAAAACAAAACCACCATTTAAAAGTACAGAAAAGCATGAAAACTCCCTTCCGTGGCACCCGCAGTTGGGACGTTGTGTATGTGCGCGTGTGTGTGTGTGTGTGTGTTTAGAATGAGGGTGTGTATTATTTTTAAAGAAATTTAACCACGATCTAGATTTCGACCTTTCTCAAGGGTCTTCATCAGGTAGTTTCAGCACTGCATAAAATATTAAATTAAAAGGAAAAATTTCGAAGAAAAATTATTCTTCTTACTTTTAATATCAAAGCAAAAGCAGAGATTTCTTAAATCTAATACGGGTGTGTATTAATATATAAAGAATGAAGCTACGACTAGTTTCGATCCTTTCTCAAGAAAAGTTAGAAGTCTTTTTGGTTTGCTAATTTTTTTATTCAAAGTGCTCTTTAAAATTCTAGAAATCGTTTTCAGCGTGTGACTAGCTACCATGATCTATAGATTTCATCCTTGCAAAAGGAATCATCAGATGGTAAATAAATTTAAAGATTTTAAAAGAAAAATCATAAATTTAATTTATAACCTATCATATATAAGAATAAATCTTAAATATATGATGATAAATTCAATTCATAGTAGTGTGACTAGCTACCATGATCTATAGATTTCATCCTTGCAAAAGGAATCATCAGATGGTAAATAAATTTAAAGATTTTAAAAGAAAAATCAGAAGATTAATTCTAGTTCTAACATATAAATAAATAAATAATTATATGTTGAAGAATTCATTTCATAGTAGTGTGACTAGCTACCATGATCTATAGATTTCATTGGAACAACCCAAATCATCAGATGGCAAATAATTCTAAAGATTTTCTAAAAGAAAAATCAGAAGATTAATTCTAGTTCTAACATATAAATAAATAAATAATTATATGTTGAAGAATTCATTTCATAGTAGTGTGACTAGCTGCCATGACCGGTTTCGTCCTTGCTTAAGGGCGGTTGTGAATATATAAGAGATTATTCCAAGCTACTTACGACTTTTCTATCGAGGCTTAATTCGATCATCATCAGGTAGGTTATAAATCAAAATACTACGTATATACGGCAACTTCAAAATTAGAACAAGCCTTAATACTGAAATGACAAATAATTATCTAATCTCGATGACTTCGTAAAATCAAAGAATTCAAACTAATTATCAATTGATTTTAAAGGTTACGTTCATTCATTCAGTTAGCTATATCTAGTTAGTAGCAGGTAATAGACGGTGTGTTTTAATTTGAATGATTCGATCACAAAATAAATGTCACTGATCATTCTTCGAAATTGATCTTTGATTAATTCTAGGCAATGTCTTAATTTTAAGATTTCTTAATGGCTTATATTTAACGTTTCTTACTTAAAAGAATAATATTTGAGCTTTCTATCGAAAAAGAGTTTTTGTTTGTTTAACTAATATATAAATGAGTATACAAATGTAAATTTGTTTATTAACTAGTTCAAAATATTCTAATATTTATTGATACGATAGTATTTTATATNAACATTCTATAATGACATATAGTGAATGTTTCCAAATAGAATAATATTGGAGCTTTCTATCAAAAATTGCTTTTTTGCTTAAGCAATGTATAAATGAATATACAAAAGTAAATTTACTTGTAAAATATGTCAAAGTTCCCTGATACTTATTGACAGAATATTAATTTACTTGAATATCACTCTTATCAATATTACAAATTATACCTAATCATAAATTATTTGCTTCATCTTCCCATAAAATAATGATAAACTAACTGATGCAGTATAAATAACAATAATTTCAGACATGCAATTTTAATGATCCCTTTCTTATTGCATTGAAAATCATATATAAACAAAGCAAA
>OENM01002255.1:5965-17516 GCA_900239745.1 Rotaria magnacalcarata
CAGCAGCTACCGGAATTTATTTTTTCGGGATTTATTGGAACTTTTTAATAAATCCCGGTATTTATTTCATTCTCTGACCTTGTTAGAATCATTGGGATAGATTCCAGGGTTTTTGGAATTTTTTAATGAATCTCGGAATTTATTTCATTCTCAGGACCTATTTGAATCATTAGCGCACAGTCTGGGATTTATTTCATTCTCGGAACTCATTCGGATCATTGGAATAAATCTTGGGACTTATTTCTCTATTGAGATTTCTTGTAGTTTTGAAATGCACCCAGATATTTATTTCAATGATGGAATGCATTAGTGTTTCTAAATAAATCCTGGGAATTATTTCGCTTTTGAGTATTATTTAGATCACTGGGGCAGATTTCGGACTCTATATCTTTATTGAAACTTCTCAGTCAAATGGAATAATGGGAAACAAACTGTACAAATTCATTATGATCTTCAGCTTGAGCATTTTGATGATTAAAATTAGTCTTTTCCAGTGAAAAATCGTAAAATGATCGTCAAAATGCATTTGAATTAGTTCGTCTACCATTGTAAGCAATTCATCATCACCGAGTTTCTCTTTTCAGAGTTTTCAACTAATTCCAATATGCAAATAGTGTCCAAAAAGTGTACGATTTACTACTTAGTCTTTGTTTAGAAGCTACCGTACCCAGGTCGAAAAATCTGACATCAGCTCATGCAAGATTTGGTAAGATCTTTCCCTTATAAGATTTCTTCTATGATCTTGTAATATGATCATATGATTTCATGTGGTTTTTTACATTTCCTCAGATTCGTATCATAAGATGTCAACCAAAATCTTACAAGATTTAAAGATTAAGAAATGCAGAAGTATACGCTGTATGTGTCTTGTGAGATCTTCTCAGATCATTAAAGATTCATGTAAAAAGAAACAAATAACAGTACATAATGTAGATCCTGTCTGTTCATATCTCATGGTGTATGGTCTCTGCTGTTCTTTAACGTATTTGAGAATTGTTGATTCGATTGGTTCAAGTTTGAAGAATAGTAGTTAAAAAACAGGATTAATCTGTGTGCCTAATTTGTTTTTGTACTTTTCTCTAGTGATTATACTGAAAATCTTAACTTTCATTTCTTATTTTTCTGTATGAATAATATATAAAATGTTAATTTTTATTTCTGATTTTTCTATATTGATACCAAAGAAAAAGGGTAATTTTATTTTATTTCGTTCTATATTTGATAATATAGAGAATTCTAATTTTCATTTTTTATTCTTCGATAGTGATAATTTAGCAAATCTTAATTTTTACTTAATTTTTCTATATTTGATATTATATAACATCCTATTCATTATTTTTCATTTTTTATGCTCGTAGTATAGAAATTACAATTTTTATTTCTTAGTTTTCTATTTTGACAGTATAAGGAATCCTATTTTTACTTCTCATTTTTCTATATTAATTATATAGAAAATCTTATTTTTTTAATTCTTCTTTTCTATATTGATAATATAAATAACAGTTAGTCTTAATTCTTATTTTTCTATATTGGTGAGGTAGATAATAGTTTGTTTTATGGTTTTTGTGTACTCAAAAAGTGAGTACACTCTAGAATCGGCCAGTGTGTCCGTCCGGCCGTTTACACGATAACTTTGGAAAGGAGAGTCAGATCGTGATGAAATTTTCTACATAGTTCAGTCTCATCAATGTCTCAGTCGAGTTCGAAGATGAGAAAGATCCGTCAAGAAACGGCTGAGTTATCGAAAAAATTGTCATTACTGACCAGACCATCCCTGAAGGGGAGTACAAGGATTTTTTCAAAAACAATATTTTTTTCAAAATTATTTACAACATATAGAAATCGACTCAGTTTTTTACGCTGATTCCGAATATGATATTAGTTTTGAACCAAATCGTAGTTTTCTAACAAAACATCGCCTGAAAAAGGTCTCAAAATGCACAAAAACTGCATCCAGAAACCAAATTGCCTAGATATGTCTCAGATGACCAGTAGTTTTGGAGTTTTCCAAATGCCTGATTTTGTAGCCAGTCAAAAGGACTATCGAAAGGTAAAAACCCGAACCCGATAGCTATTAATATTGGTGATTTATTAGGAAAATACTGATGCCTGTATCTATCATATATCTCTTATAGATTCATGAGGTGCTTACCACCGTAATACCGCTAGATGCAAACGCAAATCCATTCAAAAATAACTCTTCTTATCCAGTTTTCCAAGCTAACCACGAATCGGAACATAATTTATGTGATCTCTAAAGATATTATATCACTCTGAGAGTAGAGTCAGTGGTCACCGGATAGGGTCGCATCCAGTGCGGTCCATGCTAACCTAGCACGCCTGTATTTTCTCCTTGCAATTTAGTGATAAGGGATGTATCTTGATGAGATCTATGTCTTATAGAAAAAAATGGATGTACATTTTCGCTTTTTGAAGTACACATAACAATCGGATGCAAATTCGATGTTTCCGCATTTATTATTTTCTACGTTCATTATATAGGAAATCAGACTTTTATATATTTTTTTCTACATTGATGATATAGAAACAGTTAGTTTTCTGTCTTGTTTCTCTTGAATGATAATGAAGAAAATACTAATTTCTATTTTTTATTTTTCTGTATTGATAATGTAGCTAATAGCTGTTTTTATTTGCTATTTTTCTACATTCTCAGTATGGATAATAGTTACTTTTATTTGTTATTTCTCTACATCACTAATAGAATAATCTTAGTTTTTATTCTTTATTTTCCTAAATTGGTAGTATAGCAAGTCTTATTTATTATTTTTCATTTTCTACATTGATAATATAGAAAGTCCCATTTTTATTTCTCATTTTTCTATATTAATAAGATAAAAAGTTTTTTTTTACTTCTTATTTATCAATATTGATAATATAAGTATCAGTTCATTTTAATTCTTATTTTTCTATATTGAATATATAGCAAATATTATTTTTTATTTGTCTATGTTCATAATATATGAAATAGTATGTTTTATTTCTATTTTTTTCTATATTGGATACTTAGAAAATTTCTTATTTTTATTTCTTATTTTTATTTCTCATTTTTCCATATTGACGATTTAGAAAATCTTAGCTTTTATTTCTGAGTTTTCTAGATTGGTAATATGAATAACAGTTTATGTTTTGTCCATTTTTTCTATATTAGATATTTAGAAAATTTTTTTCTTCTTTATTAATGATATAGAAAATCTTAACTTTTTTTTCTTACTTTTCTGTATTGATTGTAAAGAAAATAAAATGTCTACTTGTTTTTGTCTTCCCGTAATAATAATATAGAAGATGATATTTTTAATTTTTTAATTTTACTATATTAGTAATATAGAAAATCTTAATTGTTTATTTCTTGCTGCTCTTCATTAGTAGTGTAGTGAGTCAATTTTTTTAGCATTAGTTTTTGTGAATCTTACAGTAATGATTTTATTTTCGAATTGTAACTGCCGATGTAGTCACTTGTGTATTAGTTTCATTAATTAAGGTGATCTTGGCTATGTAAAGTTAACTTGAAGTATAACTGCCAGTGAAAACTGGAAAGTCACAAATAATGTATATTTCTCAAGAAATCAGTTAATATTTTTGTGCACGACTTAAAATAATCATACAAGTTTTCTAGGTTTGTAGCATATAAGAAACATGTTGTAAGAATTGACATCAGATTTTTGAGATAACGATTTTTCGTACGATTTTTTTGTATGATCATGTCTGAATCTATATGATTCTTGAATACAATCTGATAGGAGCATACAAGAATTCATAACTGATCTTACTATCTGATTTCTCGACCTGGGTTCTTTACACAATAGTCAAGTATATAGTTCGAAATTTACAGCTATATAGAATAGAATGTATATACATTTTAAATCATGATGGAATTAAACTTAGGATTAGTCAGAAAGATATATTTTTTGCAGTTTTTAACGATGCTTTGGCAATTTGTAATCTTTATAGAATCCACTGTATTGTAAAGCTTTTTGCTGAGATACGACGAATCATAGAAAGGTACTTCTGAACTGTTTTTACAAGCAGTAAAGAACAGAAGCCATTCGAAAGCGGCGCAATGCTATGAATGTATCGAAATTCTAACTCAAATATAGATCATTAAAAGTCAAATTTTCTCTCTATGACGGTAGAATTAGTATTTCGAGTATATTTTAAACGGACGTAAATCAAATGAAACGTTTAATTCGAATCAAATGGAATAGTCAGAATTAAATGATAAGATTATAATTCTACTATATGAAATATATTGTAATGCATGAAGCAAGTAGTTATTGCTTCTGATCCAACCCAAGTCATGATCATCATCATTTTTAACTGACATTTGATAGCATTTTTGTGACAAGATCACATCTTTGATCGATCAAACACTAATCATTTATAAATATGAGGAAAAAGCTATTTTTCCCCAATCACACTTTCTATGCAGTAGATTTTCAATTATTTTACATGAATAGTAGTGATACTAACAAGCGTATTTATGATAACTTTGTGACATATTCGACCTATTTTCTTAAGTTTTTCACTAAAAGATCTTGCAGTGGTCTAGATTTTCCAGAAGAACACTTTTAGACAGATTACTTACTTACATTTTTACTCCTTATCATGACGTTATTATCTTAAATTGAATAATTCAGCTTTATACACTGTTAATTAATAGAATCAGTTTTGACTAAGATGGTGTTCTCTTCTTCTATGCTGCTTTCTTTTAAATGAAAAAGTTATTCATTGCTCATATTATTCGCTCACATTCTGTTTAATTGTCCACATTTACAGAAATATCTATGCTCAAATATAATATAGAAAAAGATAGTTCGTTACAAACATAGATGAAAACGTAAGACGAACCATTAAATATGAGCCGATGTTCCTGACTCCTTGATATATGCTAAATATATGAGGTATTTGATTAAAAATATTTTAGCTTTTGTATCACTCCAATTATTGCTTTAACATGTATATTGTCTCGAAAGAGAGACCAGTAATAAACATGTGGAGAGGCCTTAAAGATACAACGAAGAAATAGTGACCATAGATGATACTCGAACTTCGATCAATTCGGACTATTGAGAATTCTCTTCCAAATAAATTATGCGTGTAGTATATTAGTGCAGCCGGTCTTTTGTCTTATATCTTGCTGATTGAAATGAACAAGACTACAAGTTTTCTTAAACTTATTCAGAATACATTGAGAATCACGTCTTTTAACTAGATTTTATGTTGATCTGTAATATTTAACATATACTGAGACCTCAGACATAAATTATAGCAGTTCACTAATTTAGGCTGATGAACAGTAATATCTATTGATACTACTGTTCGAGAAAAAAATCGAATGCAAAAAGAATTCGTTCCTATACAATTATTGCATGTCATGGATATATGAATAAATTAATCCGCTAGAGCTGATCAAGTCTTAAATAAATCCGCTTGACAAAGAATAGATCCGCTGAGGAATTCTTTGATATTCGAAGATGTATGTATGTTAAAGTCTTTTTCTTTTTTTTCCTTTCTGTCCTACATATATGATATATAAGCACGATTTTGCGTATGTCCTTGATGTACATGGACTAACTATACTAAATAGACCGAGCAAGATAATTATTCAGTAGTATGCACAAAGACTTTTTTATTGGTACTGTAGTATGGATCATTTTATGACATATTAATCATAAGTGCTAAGCAACAAAAAAAAAGAGTGGTTGAACAAGGATTCGAACCTTAGATGTATAAATGGGGAAGCCATCGCTCTAAGCATTGGTCATTCGCTCTCGTTAGTTAATAGTGGCAATTTTAGAACGATGATTCACGTTATCAATCGATCCAACTGTATAAAGAATATATCCTCTGAAAAAAGAATCGATCCGTTAGGTGATCAATTCATATTTGGAGTTAAATGCTATTGGATGCTGCTATACACATGTTTGTATCTTAAATAGATCTAGTAGTACAAAATGATCCGGTGAGAAATTATTTAATTTAATGGAGTTTTTATCATCATTCATGAACATTACAATAAAATAATGCTTTTGGAATAAATCCGCTAGAAAAAAATTAATCCCACCAAAAATTTATTCATGTTGGAATTCATCTGGATACATCCTATATAGAGGGACTACCGGGACTTATTTCGTCGGAATTTATAGGATTTATTATTAATTTCGTTACGTTGAGATTTATTTAGATGAATCATAGACAATACTAATACTAATACTTTCACAGTGAAGACAAAAAATCCGGGAACTTTAAATAAATCCTGTAAGTCCCGAAAAAATAAGTCCCGGTAGCCCCTCTGTGGGTGTGGGTGTGGGTGTGGGTGCGTGGGAAGCTACCACGACGCGTTTCGACTCAGCTACGAGTCTCATCAGGTGGCTTAGTATCTCTAGGTCGATTAAGAAAAAATTGCTAGAAAAGTTCAGATGAATTCGGGTGCAATGTATTTTGTTCTATTTCGAAAGGAAATAAGGATGATTGAATAATGAATGAATCGTTATTATGTATTTTTATGAGTAATGAGTTGCTGGTGGATGAATGGAATTGGCTTTCTGATGTAGTGGATATTTTTTCGCGTTCAAGATGATAGTTAATTTCGCGTTCTAGAGAATGATTCACTTAATCTGGCATCACAATATATCTTAAATGACTGAAAACATGAAAATGTTTATATGCTTGCAGTAAAATCATGGAGTCGGAACCATTTTTGGTATGAGGATTGGAATCGGTGAAGGATGATAAAGTGAATGGTAAGTTCTCTCTATTTAGAAGGAAAATATGTAGAATAATCATCTGTTTAATGAATAACATTTATTAGTGAAGCTAATAAATACGAAGAAACAGGGCTCTTGAATTGAAATTTAAAAAAAGAGTATGAAGTAGATTGTTTATTCGTTTGTGATTATGAAAGGGGAAATTAATTCATTTCGTTTTTCATGTTTGTAGATTGATTGGAAACGTATCATTGGGTGGGAAAGTTTTATATGGATTGAGTGCATCGGCGAATAGAGTTGAAAATCTACCTGATTGTTGGTTAGTCGACAAGTCGTTGTCGTTTAGGCTTTGGTTTTATTGTATCTGAAAAAGAAACAGAACGGAATAGTAGAAAATGTCATGAATACATAAGAAAAGTCTTGCTTGGAAGTTGATTCGGTTTCAACAACGATGAATGAGGCCGTTTCTCTACCAGCTTATGTTCAGTATTACGATGATTGCGATGTCCAACAATGAGTCGAATATCCATGGCGGGGGTGCCTTGAAACACTTCTGAATAAATCTTGTGTATGCTCCGTTTTATATTAGTCAGACGTTTTTCATGTGTATAATGAAGAAAGAGAGTATTTGCGAATTTGTTTGGTTTCTTTCCTTTTGATAGAGTTGTGATTGTCGTCGTGTTCTCGTAAATGTTGCCATCGTTGGTCTGTTCGTTTAAGCCAGCAGTAGCTATTCTATGGTGCGTCTCTCGTTCTTTGACAGACGGTTGAGCCAATAAACTATGTCTCATGGTTAAAAATTGATTTTCATTATCGATGAATGGTATCATTGATGTTTGTGAAATTGAGTCACCGAAGAATTTTCGAAAATATGTATCAATATACCTGGATCGATACCTAAATGTTATATATAGTAAGAGAATTAGACAAATAATTAAAAAATGAATGTCTCCGACGGAGGGAGAGGCTTACCCATTATAGAGTAACATTAATCGAATAGTACGACGTTCGTTTTGAAAAATTTCCGATGTCGATGAATACCGTACAGCTCGAAGAAGAGCAGCTTGAATAATATTCGAAAAGACATGGGGAGGATGATCAGAAATGAATGGTACAACACATGGTTCAGCTGCTAGTTTGCGATAGACAGATGTGGACAGAATACCATTCTTATTATTGATGAGAAGATCCAGAAATGGAACACAACTACCAATGGTAGCTTCTAATTCAATATTTGGATGAGAATCATTTGCTTTCTTAATGATTGCCTCGAGTTTTATCTTGGATTCATTGAAAGTAAAAAAGATATCCTCAATATATCTAAGATGATCATTTGAAAAAACAATTCATTACTTTAATTTGAATAAAGAGAAGACAAATGAAAAAAGACTTACCGGCCATAGATTTCATGCGGTCCTAGTTCACCACACATTGCCCTGTTTTCCCATTTCCACATGAAAATATTCGCTAACGTTAAAGTAAATGGTGATCCCATTGCTCCACCAATAATTTGTCGATAAAATTTATTTCCATTGACAAATGCAGTCTCTTTGAGAACAAGTTGAGCCAATTGAAGAATAACTTGAATTGGAATACCTTGTACTTTTTCATAATTATGTGCACGAAGAAATTCTTCGAGAATCTGAAGTGATTCATCTTGTGGTAACATGGTATACAAATTTGTAATATCAGCCGTACAAAATAGAGTCGTTGGTTTCAAATGACCATCACGCGCATATTGTTCCAATGGACGAAGAAGATGACCACCATCAATGATAGGTCTCGGTCGAGCATGCTTGTCAAACAAAGGTCGAATGGATTGATCCAAAAATCGAGAAATTCCAGTTGTTGCAGTATGAATCATGTTCATTATTGGTCGAAGTGTAATTGGATTCTATTGAGTTAATAATTCAAATAAGAAGACTCATTAAGTGATAGAACAAGAAAGAAATTAACGGATGGTTACCTTATGTGTTTTGGGATTGTAATACATATATGCTAATTCTACTGTCAATCGGCTAGGTATCATCTTTTTGTATTGTTTAGGTGTGAGTTGTTTAGTTTTCATGTGAAGATCATTTAGTAAGCGAGTGACTTTGCTTAAAATCTCTTCAATAGGACTGGATGGTAATTCTTCATAGGCACCTGTTTTTCGACGATATTCGGCTGCTTTTTCTTCGAATTCACTAACTGGACCAACATATAGATTGCCACCTTTATCTGTTTCTCGAAGAAGTAATTGTCGTTTCTTGAGTTTACGTCGAATGGATTTCATCGTGTGTAAATCACGTTGAGCACGAACTTGTTCAACGAAAGGAAGTGGACTCACATAGTGAAGCATGAGACAAGCATGAAGACGATCAGAAAATTGACTGAAAAGGATTGATCTAGTATTGAGGTGGCAATTTTCCGAAACCCATGATTTTGTTTGATTGAACATAATATCATGTTGCTCTTGTAGTATTTGTTTTCGTTCTTTATAGGAACGAAGTGCAGTACGATTGGGTCGAATATAATTTCCATCTAGAACAAACGATCAAAGAGAAAGAAAAAAAATCAATTTAAATTTGATGAACAATTCGATTCATATATATCTTACTTCGAGAAAGATATTCATATCCTGTCATGGTCAATAAATAGCGATTAGCATTAAGTATCACTTCAGGAGATACACCAATCATTTTTTGGATGTGGGGTGTTTTTTTNGCCGCTATGGCTGAATGGTTAAGATGTTTGACACATATTCACAAGATACTGTGATCGAACCTCGGCTCCATCCAGTTATAGAATGACCTTGGATAAGTTACTAACGGCTATATTATCTCGGATCACCCATCCGATAACAAACTGACTACGTGTGACATACATTAAATAGCTATTGCAGCTAGTATGTTGTTAGTCAGTGTGTACGGGGAGCTTAAGCAATTAAGCGCGAAGAACTCTGAGTCAGGCCGGCCTTCTGTCCAGAGCTACATTTAGCAATAGATGTAGGAAAAAAATCGGGCCCTTGAAATTGTCCTCGGACAAACACCCCACACCGCAAGGTAGCCGAAAGGCAGGGTATTCTTCTTCTTCTTCTTCTTCAACCTTGTTTAAGGGTCTCATCAGACGGCTCGAATATTATTATATATACAGTCTGTTCAAATGATCGTAAGATCATAAACTAGACGTTTATAAATAATAGACCTGTTCAATTTCAAAAGAAAAGACAGATACACATTATAGGGTGTGTTTTTGAGCTAGCCGTTACGCGTTTCAGCCTTGCTTAAGGGTCTCATCATAGTGGTTCGGTTTGTTTGTTTGATTTGAAATGATTATCCGATGATAAATATTCTGTCTAATCGATAGGTTAGTTGGTGTTTTGAAAGTTTTAGTAACCAGGAGAAAACAATTTCTCGAGTGCAATGTGCATCCACTGTGATTGGGAAATTTCGCGATGTCATGTGTTATGACTAAGCGAATAGTTTGTTTGCTACTGGAGTTCTAGTTTTTGTTTCTGGCTGAAATAAATTTGTGATGGTGTGGTTCTCATAATTATATGTGTGGGATGAAGAAATTGTCAAGGTTTATTGTCGTATAGTGGTTTCCATTTTATTGATGTAGAAATTAATTTCTTCATGATATTCCCTTGAAAATGGTCATCAATGCGTATTTATGTGTGTCGTTCCTACATAGGTAGTTTGTGAAATAGAAAATATGATTTCGGCATCTTTTAGGTTGGTTTTCAGGATTTTTGCTAATGCTACTGTTACTTCGCATTGTTACTTGTGAGTACAGAGATGTTTAGAAGATTTTATTTATAAATAAGTACATGAAATTCAAAACGGACTAAATTAATGGCTGGTTAGTTTTGCTCGAAGATTTTATGTTTGTTTACCAGTCTCATTTTGCGTTGTGGTCTCGTGGTTGATTCCCGCATGTCGATTAGATTTGATCATCTTGGACATCAGTTCTTGTTTTAAGTTGCGATTCAAACTAGTACCGACAATTAGAGCAGTATTGGTGACATCGGTTCCATGAAAAGTACGCATCCACAATTCATGAATATGATGTTGATTTTGGGTGAGTCTTTGCTCATGTCTTTTATGAATAATGAGACTTTTTCTTTTTGTTGTTTCGTTGTTTTCTGTGGGTTGCACAAACTGATTTTGTATATTGTTGTCATTGGTTTGATGGGTAGTTGCGCTTTCGGTTGTTCTATTGTATTTTTTATCTGTTGATATTGTCAATAACTGATGATGCAAATAATTGAAATCATCAGAGTTATTGAGCATAGGCAAAATGAAATATTTGGACAAATATTTACTGAATAATGTAGTGAGCTGCCGATGGATATGTCTTGGCGGGTACCTATAAGTCACATAGAAAGAGTGAAAAACATAAATGAATACAGGGAACATACCCGTTATAGAGAAACATGAGTTTCATTTGTCGTATTTCTTCTTCGAATTCAGATAAGATTGTTGAATAACGAACTGCTCTCGTAATAGCAGTGTCAACAGTGTTTCGGAAGACACGGTCAGGGTGATCTGATCCAAATGGTACGACATATGGCTCAGCTGCTTCTTTATGATACACTGAAGTTTTCAAAACTCCGTTACTGCTTTGAATGAATACATCAAGAAATGGAGCATTTCTACCGATTTTTCGCACTAGCTTGATGTTCGGATGAAAGTTATTAGCTTCATCTAACATTTGGTCGATGGATTCGAGTGAATCGTTCGACGTAAAGAAAATATCGTCAACATATCTAAAATGAGACATAATAGTCAAACTATATTCTTTTATGAACTACGTTACACACCGGCCGTAGATTTCATTCGATA
>OENM01002256.1:358-19487 GCA_900239745.1 Rotaria magnacalcarata
AAAAAAAGACTGTAGTTTTGACCGATACATATGTTCATTCACTGTAGCAATCCTATTGTCAGAACGGTCACTTGATTTCAGTGCTTTCAAGAAAATGGTTTTTAATCATGACCAATAAAAAGTTGAACAAAAATATAGCTGGAAATGATCTGTGATAAATGGCTCAATCTTGTGTCTGAAACAAATAATTCTTTTATTTCTACTTTTGACAAGCTCGATTTCATTTTCTTCTCACAGTATTAGATAGGTTCGACAAATACTACTTGAGAATAACGATGCACTGCTGATATAATTCATAATTTATTAAATATTCGACATCCAAAATGAAAAATTATTTATATCTTGGAGGATCGAACAGTAACTATTGACTAAATAATTGATTTAGTATGTATGCGTATTCGACCATAACTCAACTTTGTAAATTTCATACGATGTTTGAAACATGGGTGAAATTTTTCTAAGAACGATCTAGTTTTAATCAAATCTGCATATTGACCAGTAAACAAAAAATTGCAATCGAATCGGTTTAGATGAGGAAGAAAAACGTTCAGAATATTACCAAGACGTTCAAAATAAACTAATGGTTGTTCTCGTATTGATCCATTAATATTGAATTGCATCAAGCCAGGTACTATCGCTAGTATATTTTCCAGAGATCGAGATGACAAAGTACCTGTGCAGTGAAGCCTTTTCAAATTAACATGCTGAAATGACACCGGCATAGGTATTTCTATGCAACGGAGCATATGGAAATCCAAGCGAGTCAAATTTGGACATGATATAAGAATACGCTCGTAGAGGTGAGGATCGCTTACATTTTGAGCATTTATAGCACGTAGACAAAGCGAAATTACCCATGGAGAACTGATATTGATATGACTCAAGCTTAATATACGTACCCGCGGAAATCCGTTCGAAAACACGAATTGATGAAAGTGAGCAGCTGACGGCATATCATATATGTCATAAACTCTCAACTGTTCAAGATAGGCAAAATAAGTAAATGAACAAAGCTTCTGCAGTTGTACAGCAGATGGGCGAATCCATGTCAATGATCGAATATTAGAAAAACGGTAGAGATCGATCTGCTTGGCATTCTCTATCTTAACTTTAATGACACGAGAAAATGCCAGCCAGACGGGCTCATGACTTTCATTGTTTGTGATTGTTAGATGAAGATCGGATATATTGTCAGCAATCGAACTGAATCGACGATTGAGACCATAGAACGCACGGTAGAGTTCTCGAGCAGTGAAATGCCTACAAATGTTCAATATCAATTCATTCGGAAGCATTTCCATCGTTGATACACTACCGTCACTCATCTTATATTTTATCAACAATGTAAAACGTTATCAATTGTGTTAGACAGCAGTAGAAAGATAAAGCTGAAAGTAAATATTTATTTATCTATTCTACCAGCCTCTTTTGACAAAGAAGAGCCAAAAAAACTTGAAATAATCTATTCCAATGCCATTCTCAATATTGCTGAGAAGGATGTGGATTTTGATCTATCAAAGATAACCAACGACTTGAACATCCTATTTGAAAGACTTCAATAATTGTTAGACAATTTTCTACTATTATTAATGAAACGAAAGTGTAGGGCGGTAATCAGAGTTGGTACTGACGTCTACTTCTGTCTACAATTCAAATGCAACTCTTGTTAGCTTTATGGATTTGCAAGAAAAGAGCGAAAGTGTATAGAAGTTATTTGAAAACTAAACATAAAATTCTAGTCATCATTAGCAACGAAAACACAAAGTAGAATTAAAATTATGGTTTTAAAATGTCAATAGCACATAGTTTATTTTCAACTTCTGTACAACCACGCGAAATGGAATTAACTCAAGATAGTATTTCGAAAGTTCCCTATTATAGATAGTTGAAAGCCCTGTATTCATTCGAGTTATGGCAATCGGAGTTAATTATTTAACAAAACTTTATAATGAAATGAATAACAAATGGAAAGCTGCATGTTTGTTTGAGGGTAGATTTTGTATCATTTTAATTTTGGATGGATGAATTGACTGTGTATCTACTTGCTTTTTATACAGCTAGAATATATTATGTAGATCGAATCGAACAATAGAAATCTCATTTGCTAGCGTTTAACTCTATATTTGGTGAGATAGTTTCATTATTTTTTGATCTTCATTATAAATAAACTCGTTCTATTATGAAACATGCAGACGTCGATGATAAATGTCTAAATGCTTTTTCTTCGAGTATAGTTATTTGTATACTATTCGTCGTCATATTGATAATCAAGTTGTTTTTTCTATAAAAACGTGGATGAAAAAAATCTACATATCTCAAGATATGAGTTTACTGCTAAAATATATTTAATGGTGAAGGTATTTTTAATGTATTTCATTTCTGAAGCCCACGTAAATCTTGGCCACACTTGGAGTTTCTGATCGAATAAATCGCGAAGCCAGTTTCGACTTTGTTAAAGTATTTTTTCAAATCTTTTCTTCTTCATAATGGTATAACTTATGTGTTTATTTGAGATATTCAAAATAGATGATGTATCAAGGTAACTTAAAACACTAAAATATGTTGATTTGCCATAGAAAATCATCAAAATTTTCCGTAATATTGACTGAATTCAATTGATGTGTTCATTGGTAATGACATTTTCTTGATGAAAATGATTTAAAAAAATTAATTAGCATGATATCAAAAGTTTTATCTGCTGATTATAATTTCTTTTTAATGGAGTTGTGCTACCAATACCGTTTATTTAGACTAACAACTAACATTTGACTATAATGATACATATTGTTCTCTAAAAACAAGCTTTATTGAATCAGTATTATTAATACAATTCTCCAAAGGCGGATCAAAAATATTCGACTATGATAAATACTAAATGAACATAAAATAGTTCATTGATTTTGACTAATCAGTACCTTTAAAAGTTATGATATTTGAATGAACGGGCATAAAAATGAAAAATTGAATAAACTAAAACAGCATCGTATGAACCCAATTTTTGAATATATTCACGAGATAAATAACATTGAAGCATTGATGTAAAGATGGAGATCTCTTCGATAGCTACACTCTAAAGAATAACTCCGTATAAAAAGATGTAATTTCAATATTCATCAGGACAAGCTCACTCATTTTGATATTATCATACTTATTCTAAACTTAATAGTTTTTTCTTAAATCTTCTACAAAATGCTTCACATTCAATTGGACAGATTACAATTAACTGAAAGAATCCATTCAATATAGAATTTGTTCGTACGGTCAATAGACTAGTCATCAAAGAAAATACGTACTAAGATATTGAGTCTGTTTTCATTGAAAATACATCTAAGAGATTGTACGTAAACCAAGGGGGAAAGTGCTGGCTCCAAGCACCAAAATTTACTATAAAGTGCTGAAGGTGCTGAACAGGTGCCGGAGGTGCTGAGCAGGTGCTGAAGGTGCTGAATAGGTGCTGAAGGTGCTGAACACGTGCTGAAGGTGCTGAAAGGTGCTAAAGGTATTAGTAGTTGTCGAAAAGCTACAGAAAAATAAAGGAGCAGTATACAACAGGATGACTTAATTCTCTATTAAACTCATTCTTTTCCCACAATCTTGCTGAATACACTAATTCCATAATCAAATCAGAGGTGTGCCAAATTCAAGGGGGAAAGTGCTGGCACCCAGCACCGAAGAGTGCTGGATAGGTGCTGAGATGCTGAATATATGCTGAGGTGCTGAACAGGTGCTGAGATGCCAATTGATTTTTTTAGGATACCACATAGACTAAATCACTACATTGTGATTGATTAAGAGCGCTCTCTATCAGATTCATTGTGTTACTTCCATACTAGCGAATTATTTAAGTATCCAATCAGAAATTCACTCATTTTACAAAACTGCCTAATTGTAATTCAATTTTTCTTACTTAGAAGAAACTCATTTTTGTGCTGTTTTTCAGATAAAAAAAAGAGAAGAAGTTCCGTTCAATATTTTTCAGTTACTTTACGAATTCTTATTTGTTCCATGGGATAAAATGCGTTTTTCATATTGTTTAAAGGTGGCATGTTGTCAGTAATATAGCAGTATACTAGCAGAAGTACCCAGCGTTGCCTGGAAAAGTTCACATTTAATATATGCAAACAAAACCCCATTGTACTTGAAAAGATCTAAAACGCCTAATTAGTAGGAAGAGATATATACAACTACTATTTTTGCCCCGTGCCGATTTTGATTCCGAGCCTCGGACATATTCTAAGCCTCGATCCCACCTGATCTCGTTCACAACAAATATAGAGTAATGACATTGAAAGACGACTTCGATGTAAGGAATTCTTCGTCGTTATACATGTAGACCAATAAGACCTTAGTGGCACATAGAAATTTTATGAACTTTCTATATTTCCAAGTACATCTCGGAGCACATACTTACGTCAATTGGTTTCGCTCCCGACCGGCTCCCGTCTCACTTGGTCACGGTTCGGCCCCGATTCCGTAGCTGTCTGATTCTATATTTAGAGGGAACCAATTTGAGAATTCAATTTTCTTACACCCATGCAAGAAAAACTCGCTTCTATCAAAACTCAACACAACCGCACATCTACTTGCTCTAGAACTGTAGGTTTAGAATATCTATTGATTACCAGAGTTATGACAGTATATCGTGCTTTGTGCTGTTGAGAACACACTGAAATTTGATTGGTTGCAAAGAAAGATCACTTATTCGAAATTCCTACCGCAGATGATTTTTAAAGAATCAGTTTCTCCAAAACTCTATGTGTATTTGACATGGCCCACCTAATTAAGCAACGGATCGTCTAGTAAGGTATTACGCTCGATAGTTTTCCGATTCATAATGCCCATCTTACGATCATTCAGTGACTCGTTTACTCAAAAACTCCGTGTCTGTTGATTTTGGACTAATCATGAAGTTATCGAAGTAATTGGGTCCCAGATTCGACCTCATCACCCTCAAAAACCTCTGGTGCCATGCTTTCTGTGTGCTCACGAAGTGTTGCTCAACAGTACTTGTATACTACTGAATGCTTAAATCTGATTGGTCAGTCACATATGCATGTTTTTTGTGGATGGCGGAACGACTAATTTTGGGAAAAAAGAATTGTTGAACTTTTTCTGGATGAAAGAAGAATTCCTGAAAATTTTAGCTGCATTTGCTCGTACGGTGTCCATATGCGTAATGAACAGACACAAACATTTGTCTACATATGTGGGTGGCTCCGTGGGGTTTATACGACTTTTGTGGAAAAACTATTTTTTAATTTTAATTGTCTAGTTATGGGTATCGTTGCCAAAAACGGTCTACGGTAACAGTTAAAACCTTTTTGGAACATATAAAATATGGAGAAACATATAATTTTTTTAGGAACATCTCCCACACATATAAGGGTATCTCATAATAACTGTTAATAAAGTATTAATGATATTTTTCATACCTTTTCTTGACATAGACGGCTAAAATTTTTATCTCACATATATCTAATAGAAATATTTTATTTTTGAAAGTTTTAGCTCTCTAACTAAACCTGCGGGTGAAATACATCAACAAGAGTGAAATACATAAATTTTTGTACTGGAATTTTGCATATTGTTATTATGAAATTATTTCAAAAATCGAGTTCAAAAATCGATCTTTCACCAGTAGTTTAAGCTCGAGAACTGAAACTTTCAGAAATAAAAAATCGGTATTAATATATATGTAATAAAAATTTCAGCTCTCTAGTTCAAGAAAAACTATGAAAAGTACCGTTAGCAATTTATTATCAGTCATTATGGGATACCCTTTGCATGTGTAGTGTTTCTAACAAATGATGCGATTCTCCACATTTTATAGGTCACTAAAGGTTTTAATTGTTATCTTAGGCCATTTTCGATGACGATACGTCTAACTAGACCGTGAAGATAAATGAAAAACTTTCTTCCAGAACATTGGAACAGAATTCTCTTCTTCCGCAACGTAGTAGAAACCACACGTATTACCCATATAGATTTTTGAGATTTGCTTTATGAAATTTTAATATTTTCATGTAGTGGTTGTCAGAGAAGTAGAGTTTCTTCGATATCATTGAAAATAAAAAGATCTTTTGTGAACCATTTGCACCTCATTGAATATAATTTAAGGACCAAAGAGTGTTAAAATGATATTGGAAAAGTGCTATGGTATTTTCTATCATAAATCAGTATTTTTCTATGGCAAAAACACCAAATCTGAATACTGTTACCCAATTGCTAAGCAACTTCTGAATTAATATTTATGTTCTAATTTCCTAATCTTCACAGCGCCCACAAGTGCCGAGCAGGTGTTGAGTAGGTGCTGGGCAGGTGCTGAGGTGCTGGGCAGGTGCTGAGGTGCCAGGGTGCTGGGTGCCAGCACTTACCCCCTTGGCCAAATTACAAACCTGACCACTAAAAAACCTGCACTTAATGTTATTAACTTAAGAGTCATCATTGAATTTCGATTATTTTCCAGGAGTTTACGGTGCATTTTATGAAAAATCAATTTTTAACATCTGAGGTACCTACCCCTCAAGGATCGTAAAAACGTTTTAATCTAATTTTAGTGCGAGTAGTTATATTTCGATAAAGTTAAGTTTCCTGATCACAAATATCATCTTAGATTTTAAAATTCATCGGATACTAAGAAAGATCTGAAGCACTCTCGGGAAGACTTAAAAACAGCTATTGGCTCAAAGGTCCACGAATATTCGTTTTATACTGTTTGAAAATAGACCACTTCGATACAGAATGTTTTTGCCTATCAGAGTATAAAAGAACGGCTTAGATATTCAAATTTTGTTTTATCGATAAATACTAAATACCGCCCCGATTGCGTCATGCAGTTAGAAATAATACTATTCTCAATTTCATAAAGTGTAGCCGTTCGAAGTTCACCAGAAAGATTGTCTTACCAGATACGTATTTAAATGTGCTCTTTCTAATGAAAGAGTTTTCAACTTAAAACTCGATGTAATGTAAAGCGTTTTCGCTCCAATACTAGTGTTGGAATCGAATTTCTGCCATTGCTTGCCTGCCCATGGCATAAATAATTCAAGGAAACGACCCTAGAAACGCATTCCTTCTATGCTCAGGAACGTTTCAAAGCGTTTCTTGTAAGATGTAATGCATTTCACGCCGTTTTTCTTTCAAAGTAACGCATTTGCGAGCGTTACATTTTTGAAACGATGCAAAACGCATTGATTTTCTGAACGCGTTCTCCAGCATTCACAAAAAAAACGTTGCGAAACGTAACTGATTCTAGCGTTTTTCGAAATGATATGCACAACAAAAACTGTAAGAGCGTTTTGTGACGTTTTTCTGACTTATAATAGCGTTTACCTTAAAAAAAACGCGTTTTCAACTGTTCATTTATAATGAGCCTAGAAAATTAAAGAAGAGTATCTCAATTGGGCGAAACCTTTTTTCTAAATTCGTAATTTCTACAACGCTGATATCAAAGAGTCAAACTTATCATAAAACTTAAAGAATTCATATACGTATATATACATCATAGAAGATCACAGTAAACAATATATTTATTGGGCATCACAATCATCAAATCAATTTTCAAGATTGTATCGAATAATTTCATACTCAACTTTCATTTTTCATTTTTCGTAAATTTTTAGCTAAATATATTTAATTATTCGAGTCGAAAATACAAAAATGATGACAAACAATAGTTGTATTTATGAACTTTCACATAAAGTTGGAAAACGAAAAAAGTAAAAAGAATTAGCTGCTTCTTGATAATGAACCAATTTTTCAATTATATCTTCGGGCTTAATGAAAAAAACATTTTCATCATTGTTATAGCTACCCATACTAATGTTTCGACATTGAAATTTTCGATTTCCATACGTACAGGTTAAATTTTCTTTAATTGTAACTTTTTTTATTTTGAAGAATATTTTCTGGTTGGCACGCACAATGTGTTCAATAAATCCTATGTGAGATGATTTGTTGAAACGATAAAGAACGCAAGAGTCATCGTTCTTTTTTGCCTTAGCAAAATCCCGTGTTGTGAATCGCGTTGTACCAATACGAACTATTTGATAAAGTTGGATGTCGTCATATCGGAATATTTCTTGTATATCCTTGTATAGGGTCTCGTCGACTGTTTGCTTTATTCGTAATTTGATAGAATGATGTTGGGTTTGAATTGTAGGTTTTTCTGTTGCTGTAACTCGTTTTTTCCTCTGAATCTGTTCCAACATGGTTTTTAGTTCATTACTAAAATCTTCCAAAAGAGTATTGCGAACAGCTAAGCGAAGTAAATTCATTGTATTTGCTATTTCTTGGGCATGACATTTCGTACTATGAACAGTTGCTCTTAGCATACCTAAAGTTAAGCATAAGTAACTTAAAAAATACTTTATATCATTCGACATATTTATCACCAAGAAGAGACTCGAAGTTGAAAGTTGAATAGTTTGATAATTGTCCATAGTCCTGAACACTTTGCGCTACGTGATCAATACTATGAATCACCTGTTGATTGTGTCGATTTGTGTACAACGATGGATATTCGTATAAAAAACTATCTAAATATATTTATGTTCAAATAAGGTTTTTGATAAAGTAGAAATAAAAATATCGAACCCAATAAGAATCGAATATCGTCAATATCTGTCGATCTTAGCGAACGAAATTCGGCAAGATGAAATGCAAATACAAGTAGAAGATAATTTTTATAAATTTTTGGTTTCAAATAACGTTTGAATACAGGAGCCCCAAACAGTAAAATTAATCGAAATTCATTAGCTTTAAATCTATGAAATTGGATAAGTGGTCTTGGTGTTCTGCTTGTTGTTGATGGATATCGATATTGATACAATTGTTTGCTAATAGTGCCAAACTGGGAGAAACTGGACCATTCCGACTTTTTATATTCATCCGAAAACCACAACTTGAGCAATTTTTTCTTAATAGGAAGAAAACAAGGTATATTCTTTAAATAAAAACATTAGATCGCTATCTATTTTAATTGAACTACTTTCATCAAAGTTTTAGATAATCAAGAAACACGCATTGTATTTATTTTCTTTAAACATCTATAAATCAACTATCATCCATTAGATTACTTTTTAAAATAAACGAAAATTCCCCATAATATAAATAATGACTAGTATTATATCAATGTCACTCGATGCAAATAAAACTATACTAACCATTGCACCACCATATAGGTTGTGAAGTGAGTCTGAAAGAAATGATTGACCTACATCAAAATGCTTTAGAAATCTCAATGCACATTGTCCTAAATATCCTTTTCTTTCGTCTTCTGTTGGATTTTTCAATGCCATTATTGTATCATAGTTTTTATTTGATCGGCATTGTGGTTTATCATTAGATTCTGACGATAAAGGAAAAACCCGTATATGGTGATTGGCTCCTTTACGACTAGGAACTGTAATCCCTAAAAAAGAAATAGTAATGTCATATAAGACAGTATTCAAATACAATAACTGAAAGCTATAGAAACGATCATAATCGGAAAAAAATTTAAAAGAAAGCAAAAAGAAATCCTTTTACTTAAGTTGTATTAGCTTATGATAATTAAAACATAAAAATTTAGGTTGAAATGAAATGTTTTCATTTGTTTTATTTTTTATAAATAAAACTATTGTAGAAATGTATGATCATCAGAAAGAAAATGTCAAAGGATTCAGATTTTACCAAAGCATGAGTAAAACTTGCATATTGTTTTCTTATAAGAAAATATTTCTACCTGGAATCTCGCAACGACCACAGCCATATTTTCCGATAGGCTCAGCTATGTTCTGCACAATTGCTTGTGCAGGCTTATCACATGTTGATCCAATCAAAAATACCTTTAACTTTATCATTTGATTTCCTAAAGCCCTAACGATATAGACGTTTTCATTTTCTAATAGCTGTAATTCATCTGTCATTGATTTGAGCATAGCATAGATCTGCTCTCTTGAGGGCTTTTTTGGCCCTGGCCATACACCACCAAGTATACAGTTTTGTAACTTATAGCGATCAGATCGCTTGATTTCATTTATGATGAACTAGGAAATGAAAAAGATTAATCATATAGGAATCGTAAAAATTGAGATTTACGGACAACTTACAGTAAATATCCAAAGACTAATATCAGAACTTCCAGATATGGCTATTCCGTCGACGTTCAATAGAAGAGTTATAAAGTTTGATCCATTTTCATTTTCAGCAACTGACCGATACCAATCGGCGTGTTGAATTTCACCAATATGATCATTAGATAATGAAGGTAATTGAGAATATAAAGTAAAATTATTTTCCGATTCTAGAATTAATTGAATTTGATCTTTGAGCAGAAATTTCAAAAAATTAGGAGAACGTATTTGTTGATTATTTGACTGACACTTTTGATTATCACATGTTGTTTTAAAGACACTATTGCAACTATGACAAATATTTAAAACATCTGGTTTTATTTTATCTGTTGCTTCTTGTTCTATTAATCGTTTGACTGCTGAAAAGCTCTTAGGAGCATTTGGCACATCAAGTAAACGTAATAATCGACAAATATTGGAAATTGCCACAGTTGTTAGCCTGTGTCGTACTTTGAGAATGATTAAAGCCGTTGCTATTTCTTTTTTTGTTAGATTTCTCTTCAGTGACGACATTTGTTCATATACTATTCTAAAGAAAAATAAGTAACACTTGTAACAGACAAAGAAATTAAGACTAAAAGGATAATATATTGCAGAAGAGTTATAAAATTTCATTTAAACTGTTAATCAAAGGGTCTAGTGTTCAATCGAATTCTAGTAAAGTTCAATAGCAGCATATGCATCAAATAATAATTCACAGGAATTGTAATAAATCTTTTAAATTACCGTTCGTCATATTCAGCTTCTGATTTTTTCTCATCGATCCATTCAGAATCATCTTCCGTATCTTCCTGACTATACTAAATAAAAAAATAAATACTCTTGATATTAGTTGAAGAAAGAATTACAATCCTATACTTAATTTCAAGATCACTACTTGTTTTCACGTCATCATATATATTTGTGACTGATCTGTTTTCGTCTTCAGCTAAAAGAAAATATTCTGAATAAATTAAGTCTGAAAGTAGTTTGAGATAATTCTATACAACTTGACTTTATCTCTTGTGTAGCTTGACACTGGAATGTGTTGTCAAATGAATACAAATTTCTATTTAATTGTTTTTTTCTTCTATAATTAGTACGAGTGGACCACATCTTCCTATTTATATCTAGAACTTTGAGCAGATTCTAAATTCGTTAAGTATTTCAATTCAGCATCTCTCACATATTCAGTTCCATCTGCAATATCTTTCATAGCATGAATACTTCAAATGTAGCTATTTTATTATTTATTCTTTTCTTTTCTTATCATTTAAAAAAATGAACAACTATGGCATTATCACAACAAAGTAAAAGGATTTATAGACGATAGAATTACGTCAGCTTTAAAAACATCACTTCTTGAGTTGGAGCCAAGATTGTTATAATATCTGAAGCAAGAATCGTTGTTTCATTAAGAAGACTAAAAATCTTTTGAATGTAGTGTCTTAAATTGTGCTGTTCTAAATGGACCACTAATAGCTTCATTAATTTTTCCTCGAACAAATACTTCGTTCGGATGACAGAATTTCACATAATCTATAATGAAAATATAGAATAATTCATTCTATAACATAATAATAATAAAAATGAAATTTACTAAGAATTGCTTCACGTGTCCTGCTTTCTATATCGCTTAGTACACGGGTTTTTGAAGGATATAGATAACGTACGATCGCTCTTGCTGTAAGTGACCCAGTATCTTGTGTTAATGATATCAGTACGTTGGAAGGCATGCCTAAGGCAACACTGAAATCTTTGAGAACGCTTCCTGATAATAGTTTGTTCTCAAATCGTTGTGCGGTGTATTTGATCCACTGTTGAACTTCAGGTGGAGGTAATGCTATAACGATGAGCGACATATTTTTTTTATAGAAAGAGAAGAAAATCAATCACTTACGCATTGTTTTCTTTTTTAAAATTTCATTTTCATTTTCTAGTTTATTTATTTTCTTTTTCAATCGATTACATTTTTCAACTAAACGATTGTATTTGATGACTAAGGGATCATTGTTTTGTTTATCATCGATCTGTTTGGCATCGGCATCGGAATCGGCATCGGTAGTAGCTGTTGTGCTCTGATCTATTTCGTCGTCAACCAAAACATCATCATTAAATCGACTACTTGATGAATTTAACGATTCTTCATTATCTGGATGAAAAATATAGAACCATATTTCTCGATAATTTCTTTTCAGATTTTCCTCGGAGTTATTTAATCTTCATGAATAATTTAATATTTATTTTGAAAATCAAAAATGACGTGTTTGTCATTTTGGAAAACTACTGTTAAGTCTTTTGGTACTGAAAAGCAGATCTTTTTTTAATCTAAGGTATCCCTTACATCAATGAATATTTCGAAAGTATTATAATTAGGTTTTCGTTTTTGTTGGCTATTATCAAGAGAATTAAACAATAGTTGCATTGTAACTTATTTAGAAACAATTTATGAGAAATGTGGATGAGAAGAATATTTATTTCAAACATACCTTTGTCGTGCTGTCTTGTAAGTTGTGTTGGACTACGATTCGATGCTTCAATATTCTTTGAATGATCTTCTGAATTTCTGGTAGAGGAAAGTTCGTTGCAGCTTTCTGAGAAATATGACGAGACACTAAGTAAATATTGAGATATTGCAAAGAAAAAAATCTTACGATTTGATGACAATGGTGTCAATGCTCGATTCGGTTTATTTTGTGTAGAAAAAGGTTTTTGTGCAGAAATCGGTCGATCATTTCGATATTGTGACGATACAATACGTGCTTGTTTCTTCGGATAATGGAGATCATTATCAGTTGTCATTTTACCTTTTTTCAAAATAAAAAATGTCATATAAGTATCAATGTATTTAGGTATATTTACCAGTATCCTTTTCTTTCGATTTAAGATTTTCTTTGTTGTTGTTTTGTTGAGTAATACCTGTAGATTTTTCTGAACTTTTGGAAACATGTAACGTTTTATCATTTTTGTTTTGAGACATTGATAACTTATTGGTAGTTAACTTTGTCGCTATAATGAGAAAAAAAAGAAAATAACGAGCAATAATACAATGAAAATATTTCGAAGAATGATGATTTACCTCCGCTATTAACCTTTTTCTTCTTTAATTCTTCAAAAAGATTTCGACGATTTTCATCAGCCAAATCATTTTTCGAAGAATTTTCGGTCAATCCCATACCTAAATTCGAGATATAAAATTATTAAAAAAAAAGATGAATATTGATCGGCACCATTCTCGACTTCTGTATCTCCAATGATGCACATTTGATGTTGACAAGATTCTAAATCACCTTCAAAATAACGTAAAATAAAAATTTTAATTAACACCAAAAATGAGATCAAACAACTTACTCATGAATAAGATCTTCACACGTGTATGATGACGACCTTCACTCTTTAGTGTGCAATCATCGCCTGCCTTAAATCGACGATTTGATGGATTTAAAATTTTATCGATATTGATGATTTTTCGAGTTTTATCGAAATCTCGATATTGTACAATACAATGTGAAGCTTTAGCATGCTTCGATAAGGTAGAAATAGATGATGCTGTAGAATCAATTCGTTCGATTGAAGGCATTCTAAAATCAAACAAATAATAGCAAAGACTTTTGTCGAAATGAATATTATTTTTCAATGAAATATTATGATAATAGATGATGGTAGTATAAGTTATTTGAGTTTATGAGAATTCTTGGAAAATTCATTCCTAAATTTCTGCTCTGTCTTCATAAGTACAGTTCGATGATTTCATTAATATGAACAAAGAACTTATGATACGAATAAGACAGAAAATCATCGTCAGAAGAAATACAAATTCATTAAGCAACGGAAAAAAAAGACTATTTATATGTAGTCAGACATAACGAACCATTGAATTAATTGAATAGCCGCTAAATCAACGAAAAACAACACGTGCACAATTTAAAAATAAACAGTTTGAAGAGAAAGACTGACGATCGATCGGAAGATGGGTTATCAATTAATTTTATATATAATGTTTCCTTCTAATATACTATCCGAATATTAAGCTTTTCTAAAAAATACTTGAAAATAAAAATAAATGATAGTAGTTTTCTTTTGTTTTATGAATTTAATTTATCATATCAGCTGAATCCTGCCATATAAAAATCAGCTAGCTATCAGTAAAATATGATTAAATAATTTTTAATATGTTGATTCGATAATCACATCACAAACCAATGCCTATTTCTTTAACTTGAAATAAAAAAAATAAATTATATTGGAACGAAATCTTATTGGATGAAATCATGTAAATTTACTATTAAAAAGTAATGCATATTTTTTTTTCGTTCTTAACTCTTTGTTTTGATTGTTTGACTTAATTTAATCAATTAGATATAGATGGTATTTGGTATGCAAATGTCAGTTTTGAATTTAGATGAAATTTGATTAGTACTCTATCATATGTAAACAGAAGAAAACAATTGATACATAAATTCATATCGTATTCTATAATAATTACTATCGTTTATTTTTACACTGAATATATTTTCTTTTATTTTCTTGAACCATAAAATAAAAGCATAGAAACATATAATAATTCGTTACATTTTATCATAAATAAGTTTTTCTTTTTCGTAATGATCTTGAATCTGTTTCTGCAATTAAAAATTATTTTATGAGTTAAATATTCTTGGAAGCATGGCACGTTGAATTTGATTGGCTCAATTTAAGTGAACCAATAAATATTTTTTTTATGTTGAACTTCGTAATCTCATATTGATATCAAATTTATCTGATCATTTTTCTTATAATGAAATTATGGTGGTACCAAATATTCTGTTAGCTATTTATCAAATTTTTTTAAATTCTAATTCCTCAAAGATATTCATTATAGTCATAAGAGATTCATATGAATAAATATCATAATCGACAAGAATATAGAAAATTCATCACTTTATTTTCGTTTAATGGAAACAAAATTAATTAGATATCGATGAATCTAATGTTAAATATACTTAAAATAATATTATTCACAAATCACTATTTTTCTACGATATTTTGTACCTTTCATTACATCTTTCAAGACTAAACTAAACTACTTTTGATTATTTATTTTTCTTTCATTTTCTAATTATTTAGAATACTAATTCCAATTGAAATTCTCATTTCAATCGTGCCATGACATTTTCTGACAGGTTGCATAGTAATTCTTTTATTTATGATTTTGTTCTGAAAAAGTATTTAGCAATGAAATATCAATCATAACATGATTGAATTCATAAAATTTTGTTAAATGAAAGTATCCAAAATATTGATCGAAGTATTGTAAGACAATTTACTTTTGTAAATATTAGTTACATAAACAATTTTTTTCGAGACAGATTACTTGCAATAAACAACGATTTACTTCTTTATCATTTAAAAAATGGTTCAGTTGAAAAAATACTTGGAAGACTTTTTTGTTTTGAAATATAAAAGAAAATTCTCTTTTGATAACGTTAAAAATATTCTTTCAATAATTATTTAACTATGTCGATATATATCAAATTCAATGTTGATCTTAATAATTTCTATTATATTTTTTTAGTACGAGTAGATTGCAAACAATTAATTAAAATAAATTTTATTTCTGATTAATTATAGTATCTATATACAATCGATAATAGACCATTACCGTATCTATATTATATACTGAATCAGTTCGACATAAACACTCCTATATATCAAGTTGTGTTTAGTTCAATCGGTACTAGGTCAATTCGTCGCGAGACAATTCGTCGCGGACAATTCGTTGCAGACAATTCGTCGCACAGACAATTCGTCGTCGGACAATTCGTCGCGTGGATAATTCGTCGCATGGACGATTCGTCGCACGGACAATTGGTCGCAATGTAAATTAATGAAAGTGAATATGACGTGTCGCTTGATGTAATTGAATCTAGTAGACTATGTTTATTTAATTGAATAAGCCCACGAATTTCGTAGACTGAGTTATGAATCTCAAGGAAAAAATAAATAATCTAATAGGATTTTGGGAAAATCAGAAAAAACTCATTAACTTTAAAAATAAATAAAAAATAATTCTTCTTTGAGTATGACAAACCAACATGAATTTCAGATTTTAGAATAAATTGTAAAAGTATAATTTTTTGTTTTTGTTTTNTGAACGATTCAAATTACGTCGATATATCACTCTAAATTACAATAGAATATAGTTCATTACGAACCCAGTCTATGTGGCGACGAAGTGATCTTCAAAGTGTATCAATTTCAGATTTGGAGCTCACATACTTCTTCATCTTTTAGATTCTAGTTTAGCAGTTCACCTCTCATTTATACCAATAAAATTTCTACGACTACAATGCTGGACACGGGTATGGGTGTGGGTGTGCGTATGAATGAAGCCCTGAACAACACCCACACCCACATACCCTTTTCATAACAATGATGAAAATAGGAAGAAGATTGTAGCAAGAAGAAATTCTACGTAATTCATTTAAAGAAAAAGTAAAGAAATATGTCTAATACCAAAAATCCACACCAAATGTCTGCAATGATTGCACTGGCGAATGCGCCTTTAACCCTTTCAATGCTGACTTTTTCTTGCGTTCTGTATGAACACGAAAAATCGATAAATATCTCTCTCTCTTGCGTTCTGTCATTACTATCAGCTGTATATGAAAACTAGTTTCGTTATTTATAGCCATAAGAAATGACCAGAACTTGTGGTTGCAAATAATGAGACACGTGTAATGAATCGATTGAAACTGTAAAAAATTAGAATCTTGAATAAATATAAAGCAGTTGACGAAAGAAAAGGACATATAGTTATCTAATCGATAATTGATAATTCAAAATGTCATGCAACAAGCAAGATATTGTCAAGCAACAGAATGAAGAAGACAATTACGCAAATCCTCTCGAAGATTCAGACGTTGATGAAATTACCGAGGAGATGAAACTAATATGTGATGTTGAAAGTGACGAATACAGGTGACGAATGACATGATTTTTTTCCAAATTTTACGAATTTCAATAAATTATAGCGATGATGATGATGCCATACTTCAAACAAATCAAATGCTACAATCATTGACACATACGAATTCAAGTTTTACTGTTCATGAAAAAGAGCTGAAAGAACTTAGAGAAGAGGAAAGTGAAGAATATAGGTGATAGGATAGATTGTATATCGTAAAAATTTTGACTGAGTTGTTTTATAGCGAGGACGAAAATATATATCCCTCAAGAATTACAACTATGGAAGCAGAGAATGCGGAAAAAAACGAAGAAAAATGGACATTCGTCACACCAGGAACTGATTATCGACCTATATGTTTACCTAAGTTCAGTGAACCATCAGGACCAACATTTTCACTTCCAACAAGTCCAACACCGTCCGACTTTTACAAAAAAATGTTGCCTGATTCTCTGTTCAACCTGGTGACAGAATGTACAAACCTCCGTGCTAGGCAACATTTTGACAATGTGATCACACAGAACAATAAGTCTTGGTGTGATGTAAGATAATGTTAGTTTCAAAATGTACCTATATGTATTGTAAATTCGTATACTTTAGGTTTCTTCTAATGAAATGAAAAAATTTTTTGCTATGTGCATTCACATTCAGGTAGTTTAGTACTAAATTTGTTTACCAAGAAGCTGAGTAGGTGCCGTCAATCCAACATCTTTGAACATATCCAGGATTTTTCTTTGAAAAGAAGTGTCTTCCAAGTGCATTTTCTTGTTGGGTGAAATATTTTCTTTTGATGGTTCAATATTATCTATTGAACGTTTGATCGATTTTGATGATAATGATGAGGATGATGAAGCCATTTGATAGTAACACTGATTATTCAATTATCAAATAAAACGAAAAAAATTCGAATCGAAAAAAATTCATATTTTTTAGAAATAGAAATGAACATTTTTTCCATTCTATTGTTAGGAGTCCCAAAAGAATTAGTTACGAAGAAAATGAAAGCGCCTGATTCTGCTTTCATGCGGAGTGGTGAACTTCTGGTAGTGAAATTTCAAGATAAAAAAGCAAGTGGTGAAAAAGAAATCTTTTTGATCGATTCAAAAGGAAGTGCTGGTACTTCATCAGTAGAAAGATACGAAAAAGGTAGGAATATCTTCTACTTGAATATCTCAAGAAAATTTTATTATAGGTGGTCTCAAGAAATCGTTTTTGAAGCCGAACAGTATTATCGATTACAATAAAAATATGGGAGGTGTTGACTTGTCGGATAGCGCTCTACATCATACGTATATTGCCAGAAAAACATATCGATGGTTTGTCAAATTAGCTCTACACTTTTTTACTCGACTCTTATTCAATTCCTATATCATGTACAAGGAGGTCCAATCTAACATTTCACTGGACGATTTTCTAATGAGGTATGTAAAGATTTGATGTGGCAGAGATACTGAATTTTTTTTTAGTTATGTATGTGAAACAATGGAAGAAACTGGAACTGCGAGAAAATTAGTGAGAGATTTTTCGCAGAAGCCAAAACGTTCTAGTTCACAACTTTCACTCGATCGTAGTCCAAAAGTCACGGCGAAAGTCATTCAACATTTTGCAAGTAAAGTTTTCATATACATGAGACTTATTTTACTACATACTTGCTATTCTCCTCTAGGTAAAACTGATGTCGACTCACAGTCAAACCGCCACAAACAGAAACGGTGCATATTTTGTCATATGAATAAAGTTCGGAAAATGACGATTTATCAGTGTAGAACTTGTGATGGACAATCAGGCTTTTGTTTTCCAGAATGTTTCGAAAAATTTCACCTTATTTCACGTAAAAATGATCAAGAAATAATAAACTAAATGACGAATGTGATCGAGAATCAGAATATATTTCGATATAGCAATGAAAAGAACGTTCAACATGTGCCAGTAAAATATATCAATGATAGTCATCTTAGTATCAGTTAGGTCTCTCGTTTTTTTCTTTCTATCAATCATATGATATTCGTCAACTTAGAAGGCGACAGAACGCAAAATATATTTTTTCGTTCTGTATGTCATCTCGTAGATGACATGCCGCAGTGAAAGG
>OENM01002258.1:3692-19475 GCA_900239745.1 Rotaria magnacalcarata
ATGATTCTTGACTAGAAACAGAATTTTCGATTGTTCTGCAGTCATATTAATGGATCAATACGGAAACCTTTTTCAATCAAAGTTGTGACAACGAATTTTAAAGGTCTATCTTCTCTCCAAATGTAGACTTTTTATTGTTCGTTGAAAAACATCTGAGCCTCCCCTAAATTCAAACGTTCCGCCGCCTATGCATACAGCCTCTTGACTATACCAGTGAACCTCAATGTTAAACATTTGATCCCGTTTATTATGGCAATAATGTGCATTAGTTGAAAGTGACCACTGCACACAATTTCCATCACTACAGTTGAAAGAATGAGGCAATAGACAAACAGTATCTTCACATCGAAAGCTTGGGTCATTTCGAGATCCTAATATCGTATTCGAATAAAGAAGGTTCGTCAGATCGATCCAAATATTCGTAGGTGAAAGAAGAATTTGTACCAGTTTCTAGTAAAAATACTTCATTGACACACGTTCCATTGCGACACTGATATTCATTAGAACCACATTGATTTATGTAGAGCTTGAAGCAATATTTTTCATCTTCACCTCCATCGAGACAATCGATTTTTCCATCACATATCTCACACCAATCGAGACATATCAACGGAGAACCACGATTATATGTCATGTGTATATAACAGGTACAGTTTGCATAATCATCGAGTATTCTTTTTCGAATTGAATGTAATATTGACAATGTTTGAAAAAGTTTGGTTCAAAGCAAATCTGTATTAGCACAATGAGCCAAACCATGATGCAGTGCAATTATTGAAAAGTTCCAATGATGAAAAGTTATTCTTGTCTAAGAAATGCTGATAACGTTCGATAAGATCAATTGAACTTGACCATTTGATTAGACTTTCAACAGTTACACTTTCTTTTTTCAGTTCATCAAACGTTAATCTCGACGCTACTGATCCTTCGACGACGTCATATTTCTCTTTTGAAGATAATCGAATACAATACTCAATAAATTGTCGAATTTCATATTTTTGCCATCAAACCCTTGCTGTGTATTTATCATATGAAATATGCAATCGTATGAGAAATCATAATTGATTATATCCGTATTGTACAGATTGTAATAATAACGCCATGCCTTGGAACCGCAAAGCATCAAAATAAAAATGATAACAATTTGTTTTAATCCCATGTTTGTAGTCACAAACTGACTTCTGATATTGTTGAAATTATAAATAAAGTTCTCATGATATTTTTTGCATAGAATTATCCTGTCAAGCAAATAATCAGTGTTTTAATCATAATACTTCTGCGCATTTGCTGATATTTATATTTTAATTATAAATAGACTTGAAGATTAAAAAAAAAAGTCGATGGCGTTGTTCTTAAGAAAATCGTAGGTAGATGGCTGTCAAAATTTATGAAAATAAAAAGACGCACGCCGTTTGACGGATAGAAGCTCAAGATAAAACTTATCTATGTCAATGAATAGAAACGCAATATATTGCAGTTCGTTTTCATTCTGTTAAAGAGGAGGATTGGGAGTGGTATTATACGGGGCGAATAAGGACCTGTTAAAAAATATGAATGCTCCTTATTACTTTGACATATCATTTGACAATATTAACTATTATAATTAAGAGAATATTGCACGCCGAACTTTGCATTAAAATATTATAAAAAGTTAATTGTAAGAGACAGTAATTCGAATGCAATGAAATTCGATCTAGAGTAGATTAAGATGATATTCACAGTTCTTTGAGTTTTCAAGGGTTTGTCTTTCCATTGAATTGATGTCAATAACATGCATTTGTTTGAATTTTGTCTTATCAGTCAGTATAGCTGCAAAATTTCCAAACAAATATTAATGTGATTAGTTCCGACTGTTTGTTATCGATTTTTACGCATCCTGAAACAAGAAGAGGCAAACTAATAGATCCAAATTAACCTTATTTTTTTGAAAATATTGCATTCCTATTAAGTTATATCAATCAAAAAACAAAAATAAAGTCATTGTAAGAGAAACCTTCATTTAGCACGAAAGGAAAATAAGATTCTCTGTTGCTTGGCAAATAGAACTAATGTTTCTCTAGCAAATTTCACTGATGTGCATCATATCCTCCTATTTTTTGGCAAAAACAGAAATAGTGATCGAAACATTTTCTTTGTACGAGCAAGATTTCAATCAACACAATTCCACGGATCATATTAGTTCTATTTCACATAAATGAAGAAATTTAATAATATAGCATGCGAAAAAACAGGTCAAGCGACTTATATTTGATGATCAATATTTGAAAAAATCTCAATCGTAAATTTCATCATGGAACTGCTTTTGGTCTAAACATGATCTTCTATCTATGACTATAAGCACCACAACGTTGCATTGATGTTCGATTGAAATATTCATTGTTAGACTCGAATGCTTTTGCACACCCTCAAGATTTAACACTATGCAATGTCAAAAACTTTGCTCGTTCATGTTGGTTAAGATATGCCCTTTTCAAGGTGAAAACATAGGATCAGAAACGATGTTTGTGTTTATAAAAAGACATCGATGTGCAGATATTTTTGTTTTAAGATCACCTTTCGGTTTGAAAATTTAAAGAGCACTTCTCTTTATGTCCACAAACAAATCTTTGTTTTTTGCAATTTTGTCTAACCGAGTAAACAGAAAGTGCTATTATGGAGAAATTTAATTGTGACAAAAAGAATGAGGAAAAGAGTACATTTGCTTATCTAGTAGTTAGTGAAGAGCGCGATTAAAATGACGGAATATGTAATTTGACGATTCATTTTCGTCTTCTGAGCCACTGATGGAAATGAGAACATCTTATTGATTCAAGGTCTCATTATAATAAATTGAGACGTACACTATCGACGCTGAGAAATTATTAAAAATGGCTTCTATTTTTCATTGGAAAATATTTGTTTACAGGATTCCTTCAAGTATTTCGAATAAAAAATTAAAAAAATTCTTTTAAGTATAAAGAACGCTACTTGAAAATCCACAACACATTTGTTTCAAGGATTTGACTTGAATGAAATAAGTCTGGTTCATATTTCATCCTAGAATATTGTATTCAATATTTTTCAAATCAACCTTTTGTACAAGTCTGCCTTGATGAGTTTGCATAACTAGCTTAGTCAATCTATAGGTGCTTTACTATGCTTTCTTTTATGTTGCTGGTCATGACTATTGGTAATGAGAGAAAACGAAAACAGTTGAGATTTCAAATATTTTCTATTCGGTTTTTCTTCAAAGATTATTGTCAATGGATGATATCTGAGTTTTTCTTCGTTACATTCGTGATTCTCACTCTTGCTTTTCTCAACAGTTGTACTTTCTTTTACACACTAAATAGTAGAGAACAGTTTATTAATAAAAAAATAAGCATTAAGACGATTTCTGATAGAAACATTAGTACGTAATTTATATGAGCGCTGACGAAACAGGCGCCCTGTTCTTTACGCATACAAAATGCTTCGAGCTATATGCTCAACACAGATTTTAATATGTTCACACAGTAAAAGCGTAATTTCAACATAAGAGAATAACTGGCCATTTTATTCTGACTCTTCGTTGTTAAATCAGAACATCATCAGTAGCAGATAAGACATATTTTCAATGTCATTTCGAGGTAATAGCATTTTTGGCGAACTTAACAATCAACTGTAGAAAAAGGAAAGAAAAGAATGATCGAACGCAAAAAGATCCCGCTTCATAATATTAAAAAGAATGTAACGTTTGTTTTATTTTTGCTTTCTTTGAATGTGTGTGTGAGTATGATTTTTCAACGGCACCTTTTTCAGGTTGATCACGTTGTGAATTAATACAGACGCGCCTGAAACAGAAAAAACAATACAATCATCCACTTTTTCATGAAAGTTAACTAGTCGTTAAGATATGTTAGTTGACAAAATTAATCCCATCTGTTAAAAATGATTTCAATAATTAAGATTGTTTGTAAAAGAAATCCCATCGAAATCAAACACATTGTTTAAAGTGTCAGGAGAAGATCACAGATTATTATATTTACTTTAATTATTTGATGAAGTGAAAGGTATTTCAAAATTACATTTTTTACGTTCGTTGCCATTGATGATTAGACTCAAACATGATGTACATGAAAGATGCTCCCTGTATTATTGTCAAATAAATTCTATGGTATCGTTCAAACGTCTGATTTATGTGATTTTTATGTCTAGAATGTCGTAATATTGTTAATAACATGAATGTAACTTGATTATCAAGTTATCACCCAAGCAGACAAACTTTTGTGAAAACGCGTTTAAACACTCAATCGGGAACCGCGATTGTGAATCATTAACGCTCATTGGCGAAACGGAAGAAACGCGTTTTTTACGCAGAATTCTCACTTTCAGAGCGTGAAAACGAATAAAAACTTCAATTCTGAGCGTTTAAACGCACAATTATTCGATAACTTAAAAATCAATTCGTTTTCACGCTCTGAACGTGAGAATTCTGCGTAAAAAACGCGTTTCTTCCGTTTCGCCAATGAGCGTTAATGATTCACAATCGCGGTTCCCGATTGAGTGTTTAAACGAGTTTTCCCAAACGCTTGTCTGCTTAGCCATCATTCATATGCAAATGCACAATAATTTATGATAAATATCAATCGACATTGTTTTTTGTTTCAGATTGAAATAGAATCAATAAAAAAGCATGTTTTTTAGATTTTCTAATCTTCTAACGCATCGATCAAAAACTTAAGACTAAACCTTCTACTCCCCGATAATTATTTCAACAGTTCTCAATGTTATAATGAATCAATTTTATGTTGTCACGTTGTTCGTGGTTTTTATTACAATCGGTTATACAGGTCTTACTTATGTTTACTCTTCCTTGCCATTTCCTCAATTTTATCGACAAAGACAAGATGAACTAACAAAAATACTACAGAACTATGATGATACTAGAGGATGGATCTCATCATCACTCTACAATGAACTGAATTCCTTCTTAGTAACTCGTAATTATAAAAATCGTAACGTTAAAAAGACCTTTGTCATAAAGAATCATACAGTAACAAATCTTCCATTAAATTATGATTATATTAAATTTATCAAAGACGACCCTACGAAAATCTATCCTTATTCATCATGGAAATGTTCCGAAACATCAAACAGTGATTTCGAAACAAGTGGCGGGTATTGCGTTTTAACAAATATCTATTATCAGTCATCTACTGACCTGTACTATTTTTTCCGAGATCCATCATTTCAGGAACAAACAGATACGAGAAGAGATACATTTATGGCTCCTTACGGTGTTTTTAAATTAAATATAACTGATAATATTGAAATTATAAAAAGACTAAATGTTGCAGCTACTTTGACGCGACCACTTTTAATTAATTATCCGCCTGATACTAATTATGCGCATGGTTTTCTTGAAGCATGTGCTCCTCGATTTTGGACATTAGCAGAATGTCAATCGCATCCGTCTTATATTGATCCAACTAAAATTCAGATTTATTTTACATCATATCTTCTTCATTATGAACCAAATAGGAATAATTATCGTCGACAATCAGACGGAACTTACATTCCTGTAAGAAGATGGGAACAAATGATTCAATCAATGTTTTCTATCTATCCACTATTAACATATCAATCATTCAATGGTTCAAATGTTATGTTTCAGTATGCATTATTGACAGGCGCCAACAATCCTCGAGTAGCAGCTTGGGGCCATCACTATGCAACAAATCGAATGTTTCAGTCATTTCCATTTCCAACTGTTTATTATCGTCGAGCTTACTTAGCTTATTCTGAATGGATATTGACTAGTTTTAATCTTAAATCAAAATTTGAACTAACCTCAGTTCAAGAAGAATTACAACACAAGAAATTATCCGAACAAATTCCTATTTGTGATCAAACATGTTCTAATCATAAAAAAAATAATATTTCATCGAATGAATTCACTGGTGAATGGATTGTTGTTCTTAATCGTGTTGGAATTCGTCATCGTGAAATGATAAATGCTGATGAATTAGTGCGCTACCTTTTAAAAGCATTTCCTGATCGTAAAAATCCATATTTACGAGTTTGGCCTAAACAATTTAATTTTAACGACAACCTGTACGACACAGCGCGAATGGCTCGATCAATACGTTTACTAATTGGTGTTCATGGAGCAGGTTTATCGAATACTTTATTTATGAGACCAGGTGCTATTCTATATGAAGTTAATCCATACGGTTGTCGTCATTTATCATTTAATTTTAAACGTTGGGCTAACGTTTTTAATCTTCAACATGCTTTATGGGTTCCATTTAAAGGAGAAAATGGTCGAACAGATGACGTTTGTGATCGTGAAGAACCGACAACGTTAAATATAAAAGACATCATTAATGAAGTAAAAGGTTTGCTAAAAGATGAAGCTGAATATCGAACTGGCTACATAAGACGAGCATTAAAGATAATCACAGATACGTCAATTGTTGATCGTCCACCATCAGGTTTTGAAAAGATTTTATAGACTTGATAGTTCACGTATGTTTTGTTCTATTACAAAATCTTTCGTATTTGAAATCAAATGATTTCTGAATTATAAAAATATTCCATGAATCAGATTCGAAACGAACATGAGCGTTGACTCGAACTGTATCAATCATAGTGAATAAATTTTTATTTCAATTAACAAGACAATAGTGTCTAGATGATGGAAAAAAAACATTCGAAAGAGTTGAAAATTTTATTTTTTCCTCAAGTTAAACAGTGCAAAATGCATCGTTTGTACCCATAATTGTATGATCGCAATGTTTTGGTTCAAAAACTTTACATTTCTCTTTACATGCTTTTACTGTGCATGTTGTATCAACAAATGATTGAAGTGTCGATGGTTTACAACGAAAACCGGAACAACATGAACAAACGCATTTTAATGAGCTGCCACTGCCAGCAGTTGTTGAAACTGGACGCCCTGTTGTTGAAACTGGACGACCTGTTGTTGAAACTGGACGACCTGTTGTTGAAACTGGACGACCTGTTGTTGAAACTGGACGACCTGTTGTGTGGCCAGTTGATGTTGAAAAACGTAACTGGCCATAGGCAACAGCCAAACAAGTAGCAAATAAACATGAAAAGATTAACAAATAATTCATGATCTATGCAAAAAAAAAAGAAAATTATATATAGATAAATTAGTTCCAATACGAAAATGCTTCGCATTGAATAAGTTCTAGAAATATCTACATAATATCAATTTTTTACCTTAGGCTTTCTCTTGAATTGAGTGTATTTTTATATTGCTGATGAAATGGTAGAAATAATCTACTGTGTATATATCTATCTACCTTGTGTTTGAAGAGTGATGCCAATGTGAAAATGACCGCATGTTACTTACGTTATTCATTTGAGTTAAAATAAAATAAAATAATATTTACTTTCTATATCAATAGTGATAACATTGTGAAAATATTGATCAAATAAAACAAAATGATTGTTTTGATAAATTTTAAGTATATCGAAAAACGTTTAAATCTTAGTTTATATTTCATGATGGTTAACACGTGTGAAATAATTGTACATTTCTTCATCATTCATGATTGTGAATAATCGATTTTTTTTCAGCTTGAAAAGAAAAAGACAGATTTTCATTTCTTCACTGTTAAATGTGAACAAAAACAACAACAAAAAAAAACTTTTTCAGCGCATCGAAATTCATTTCACAAATGTATGTTGAATGAAACGAATCCCGATTCAAACGAACAGACATGTCCTTTAGTCAACTATTTAAATGTGTCAAATGTAGGTCGAACGTATGTATGAAATAGACGTAATATATATTTGAATGTAAATTATTTGTTTTGATTAGAATGAATTTACCAGGAGTAAATTATTCTCTTTTTCGGTTGTTAATGAAATTTCAGAAGATGTTGTTGATCAAGAAAATTTTCAACAGTTCAATGAGAACGTAAGCATTTAGAATATACACAAACGAAGTAACTAGGGTTGTTGCTGTTGTTTTAGATGAAAGATACTTTACCTGGCCTTACTAAAAATGAAGCGGATGATGCAGTTACTGAAATATGGAATCAGCTCGTTGAATCGAAAAAAATAGTTTATGAAAAAGAGCTGAATGAACGAACGTTTATTCATACACCATCAGGTAAACTATTTCGATGGTCGCAAGGTATTAATAATGGAAACTGGCCAGTTACTGGTCGCAGTTTATGGATTATTATGAATAACTACGAAAAATCAATAAATGATGAAGATATAAAACTTAAAGACGATGGTTCTATTTGGGTTGTACCACGTTGTTCAACAGATTGGCAACAAGAATATATTGATTTAATGTTAGATCGTCTCATTGAACATCTGGCTATTGTCAATGACGTTAATACGAATCGAGTTTTTCTCATTGGTATTTCACCAACAGGAGGTGATGGTGTGTTTCAGTTAGCACCACGCATGGCAGATCGATTGGCAGCAGCCAGTGTTATTAATAGGCATCCAAATAGTGCATCACCGTTGAATCTACGAAATCTTCCATTCGCCATATCTATGATTGGGCAGAATAGCAACGATAAAAATAAATCAGCAGCTCGTGTGTGGGCGCAATCATTAGAACAGCACAGGAGAGAAAATTTTAATGATGGTTATCACTATCGGATAAAAATTGGCAAACTGGAAAAACAAAGACACGATACGATACTCTGGATGAATAATCATAGTAGAAATCCATGGCCAACACGCATAGTTTGGCGTCACCGAGGTTATTTGTCAGAAAAACGTTTTTATTGGCTGGCTCTACCAATCGCAGAACAAGTAAAAAATGGAGAGACAATTGTAGCTGAAGTGAGAAATCGAAAGAATATTTACCTTGAACAAATACCTGAAGAAATCAAAGCACTTGCAATTAGGCTATCGGATAAATTAGTTAATCTTGATCAAACAGTGACTGTTAGTATAAATAGAGAGACAACAACGACAAAGATCTTTCATGGTATTGTACCTCGTACTCGAACAGCTATCGAACAATCACTAGAAGAACGAACTGATCGAATGAGTGTTGCTACTGCATTACTTCATGTTATTTGGGTAAGTTTATTTCTTAACCAATTAAATAATACTGTTACCTATTTATATTATTAGAGTTCAAATGGATCCATAGTATCTTGTCATTCACCAGCTAATACAGAACTGGCGTGTCCTGTATGTTGTCTTCGAATGTGAACTTTTTCTTCTATACTTAACTGAAAGCTATGATTTGTATATGTTTCAGACAATAAAAACAAATCTATAAATTAATTTTGATTACATATTATTTTAACTTCAATATTCAGATGAAAGTCAAATATTAAAAAAATTCCAATTCACATAATGATAGTTCGAATTTAAATGTAAAACTACAAGATTAGCACGTCCACTATATCTATGTCATAATTGTGATCATTAGAGATACGCTAATTACTGTATTGACCAAAATATGAAGAAAAACAAAAGAATTGAAATCGATTTTATTGATTGAAGACAACAAAAGTTAACAACAATATTTAAATCTGAACGAGAATTTTCATAGATTTCTAGTCGCGTGAATGAATTCATTATTTTCTTTAGATTCTCATAAGATGATCAGATATTGATATTATGATTTGTGTTTTTTTTAAAAGAGTACTTAATCGATCATAGATGATATAATTTACGTTTGAAGTTTTTGAATAGTTTTTATTCAAAATTCGATGTTTAATAAAAACGAAAGTAATTAGTTATCGAACAGAAATAATATACATATGACTACATGTTTTCGTCATAAATCGTGCTAGTATCAACTCTTTGACTTTGACGAATATTTCCTATCGGTGGTTGTAGTTTTACAGCCAGTTTTTGTTTTAACGGTACATTCATAGATAACTCTGTGTTGGTTTCGTGGGCTGATGTTACAGTTAACGATTGTTGACTTTGATTTGGATCAACAGAATATGAACTTTTGCCGTCATTTTCAATGTTCGTTGATGGTGGTAAATTATTCCAGCGATATTTTCGCATTATATAATAAATAACTCCACAAATGAGACCGATAAGTAAGAGTATTCCAAGTACTAATAAAATAATTCTTATGATCTCGGAGCCTTCTTTTTGTTCGGGTGATTTAATATGAGCAGGTTTCCTGTGAAATGACATTGATTTCGTTTGGTTTTTTGATTTTTTTGTAGTAGAACTTTTAGGTGAATGAGAAGCAGCAGGCTTCTGAGAAGAATAAGAATGTTGAGTTGTATCAGACGCATCCGAAGCATCAGAATCATCGATTGAAGCACTATCCTAGAAGGTAATTATATCAGTAGTACTTTAAATTCTGTATCGGAAGCCTATCTATTCTGATACTTGGTAATTTTTTTTATTTCTCACTAGTTAAAACGGAGAACAATTTTAATTAAGACTGGTTTCAGAAGATTTGGTTGATGTCGACAAATGAAAGCTTAGTTTAATGTATGCATCTCACGAAATACATATTGTCGTGCATTCAAATCTAGAAAGTTCGCTACAACGAACGCAATACTTCAGTCGATTGACTATTTTCTACTTTGATAACTCTAGAATCCTATGCCAACAATTGATTTCTTACTAGATAACAGCACGTATGTCCATGTTTTTATAGAGTCACAAAACTGTTCGAAATGTCAAGTTTCTGAGAAACAAAATCTAGCGACTTATGAAGATTGAAAATACTGTGTGAAAATAAAGTTTTTCTACGATAATAGTTTAGACAATGTAGTCATGTTTTGTTTTACTCATAGTAACGTACTCGGTGACTTTAAAACTAGTTTGTAGATATATATCGATTTCGTCTTCTATAATTCAGACTATAATTTTACCATGAAGATAATAATAATGAGTAATTACATTGGCAATATTTCTATTCTTTACGAAAAATAACTATTCCAATGTGTTACAACCTCATAATGAAACCGTGAAAAAATAGAAGGTCATTAGTAGGATGCTTCTACAAAAACAGATGCAAGAAGTTACAAATTGATATTTTTAGTAATTAACTCTGAAAATGACTTCGAATGTTTAAAATAAAATAAAGAGAAATGCTATTTTGTGGTTCTTTAAAGTGATAAGCTGATTTCCTATACATACCGGTATTGGTAGATCGAGCACATACGCCTCAGGATTGTCTGGTTCAGAATCTGCTTCGGCTACTTGTTTCAATTCAGCTTCCATTTGTTCTATTGTTGGTTTTTCTTCGGCACCTGGATTATAATAACAAGCATAATTGGTATCGTCTAAAACTTTTGCATGCATTGAAGGACATGGATTATCTTCATCACTAGTAAATATCAATCGACAAATAATTGGATGATCTGGAAACCATATATAAATTCTTCTTTCTTTTGGTGTAGTATTTTCATTGAAGTACGTCGTATCTGCTGCTTGTTCACTTGATATTATAGTCCCCATCACTTTTGTCGCCTCCTGGTTGATTTCTAACACGTATGGTTCTGTTGATTGGTCTAATTGGCCCTCAACATGCGAAATAAATTCAATGTACCCAGGAATTAATCGTTCAATAGTCTGTTCTTCGTGTACTTCACTGTCATCCGAAGAACAAATAAGTTTGAGTTCATTCCAAGTAAAACCAATGTACTGATTGTAATAGATTTCACCTTTCCTATCACATGTTACGGTAGTACTTATTACTTGTTTATCGACATCTGCTAATTGATATACTTGTACTTGATTATCTGAGCAACGAACTATATTTAAGCCATTCATAAAGACAATTTTTATTTGACTTTCAATAGTAAGATAAATAGGAAGAATACAGATAAAAATAACTAACCCAAGAAGGTAACAAATAGAAATTATATAAGACATAAGAGAAGGTAAACAAGAAGAATAAAAGTTGCGCATTTTTTCTAATCGTAATATTGAATTTTAAAAAATATCGTAGTAATTTTAGTACGAAAAGAAAAACCAATAAAATATTTTTTCCTTTCATAGTTATGAGACATAATAGTGTATAAATTCATTATCTTCGAAATGAAAAACATTTTCTTTTAGTTTAACTGATCTTCCACGAAGTCTATATGAAAAATGAGGAATAAAGATAGGAGGCTTTTGTTATAGTCCTGAAAAACGTAAGAAATACTCAAAGTGAAGCTCAAGCATTGTAAAACGGGTTGTTTGCCGACCTATGTTTGATAGTGACTACAAATATACGTATGTTTAGAGAAACGTTAAATCATTTTTATTCATTTTTATTCTTGAGATTAAACGCGTGGGTCAGAGATGACCCCAGAATAGGGCGATCGGATTCAAGTGAAGCATTGTCAACGGTATTTCTTTATTATGGGACAATCCTTTTTGTTGTAATTACAAAAAAGAATTAGAATACTATTTATTCACTTCTGATTAAAAAGCAGAACTTTAAATTTTCAATGAAAAACTAATCATTAATCATATTTTGGTAATTTCAAAGCAATCAAAGGTAAATAGTAAAATATCATGACAAGAAAGACGAATATATATATATTGTAGGTGCTTTATACTAAGTAGTGTTTATGCTAGATTCATTATGATGATTACATGAGCGATAAAGTAACGATTAATCATGTTTCTATTCTATTGGAAATCCAAGACTACAAACTTAAATTATGATAAATTTATTTTTTGCCCAGGATAAAAGGGTATAATAGATAAAACAGTAACGAAAAGTCCTGCCGACGTGGCTTATTGGCCTTGTTTAATCATGAGCATATCTTAGAAAGTATTTTTTCTGTCAGTCAACCGCTTTTTTTCCTATGGCATTGAAGTTATTTATTTTGGGGGTTTCTCTTATGCATTTGGTTGAAGAGTCGAACACATTTTTTCTCATTCTGTTTCATTGCGTACGTTGTTTTTTTCTTTTTTTTATTACAACGCAAATACCTATAGCGTTGATATTATTCGTTTTTAGTTCTTTTTTCATTATCTTTTACTTAATAATCTTAGATAAGAAATTTGAGGCAGCGTTTTTGTTTTTTGCTTTATCTAATTGACAGTTCGTAGTTTTACTTGAAAAGTTGTTGTCTAAAAAATGAATTAACATGAAAATTTCGTTTCTTATTTTAGTTAACCTATGGTAGAAAAAATGAATTTAAAATTGCTAACAGTACAATTTTCAATGCTTCAAATACTATTATTTTTCTTCAAGATTTTCATAAACTTAGTCGTCGATTCAATTCGGTTGTGTTCGTTTATTTTTGAACATATGGCTTTGGTTTTGAATCTTTCAACCAATTTGATCTTGACATTATTTGTTAACAATACTTTCTGTTGAATTTTAACAGCTTGTTTTTATTCTTTTCATTGACATATTCATCATTTAAGACGCGTATGTATTGTACATAGTTGTTCATATGAAAACGGACTACTTTCACTGTATAACAGAGCATAATTATTTAATAAATATCGATAGCATGAAAAACAGATCATCTTCAATCATAATTGCATGCTTCTAAATAAGATGATTTGAAGATCGCAGAAAAAAAATAGCTGAACTGAATGAAATCATATTTTTCAAAGCTGCATTATTGTCTTCTTGAAAATAGAAACCAACAAATCAAAGATGTTTGTACTTTCCGAGCTATCAATGTGATAAATCACTTTCTACATATTTGTTTTTTCATTACGTTTTATTCATGCACTTGTTGTGTATATATGATTAGCTTTTTTTCTAAATACAGTCATATATAATTCTCTGAGGTTAATTATTTTTCACATCGTGGCTGTCATCACTGGAGCGTTTCAAAAAACAACTTGCGTTCCGCTCCTGACTCTGAAACTTCGAGTGAGGACTACGGATGTAATAGTACAATCAGTAAGTACATGAATATAGTGTACAAATGCCATTAGCATCTCACGTCATGAAGACAGTAATCTTGATCATGAATTGAACTAATTGAAATATTGTGTCGAAGATTTGTTTGGCTTTTGTAAGAAGAAATTTTGCAATAGTTTCTTCTAAATGAGAACATAGACTGAAAAATGGGATGCTCAAACATTAGAATCAAAGTGCCGACAACTCGGCATACTAGAATCCATAGCACTTCAACGCAATGATATTGCGTCTAGCGTTGATTTTATTTCCACCATTTGTTTTTTTGCTTTCTTTTACTCCAACATGACACTACATTTGCGTATATTTGATCATGAAGTGCTTTTTTTACCTTTTTTTTGTCTCTAAAAGAACATCTTCTCTGCATGATTTATTTTTAGCCTACGTATCAGTTGGTTTTATATCGGCCGTCTCTTTTCTCGATTCGAAGGAAACATTCATAAATGAGTTCAATTGTTGTGAACAAAGATATTCTCTAATTTGCGCATTAATTAAATGAAAAATGACTTGAACACCTTTTCGAATATTACCTAGTGTATGAACAGGCTCGATTTATCGAAGTTTAAAATTATTAAGCAAAATAAAAGATAATTAAATGAATCGTTCTCAGTCTAAGTCAATTATCAAAGTAACGAGACCAATCTTGTTTACTCTGTGACAAATTGTTCAGAAAATTATTCAAAAAATAAAATATACTTTCAGAAGATATTCAGTTCCATGATTGTTCATGGCATAATTAGATTTTTTTTCTAATTTCCGAGAGCAAAATTACAAGCATATATGTTATTGTTGTAAAGCACTCACTGACGTTACTAGTTGCGATTATTATTGAATATTTTTAAAACCCTAGAAACAAACTTTTGATATTTTTCTTTTTGAGTACTATGACTTCTAATGATGATAATTCTATTTCTATGATAGAAAACTGGTTGAAGACTCTGTTCATATTTTTGTCGTTTCATGATCCTACATGATCTAAGAATTAAAAAATACGAACAACAGGGGATACTTTCTTTTTTCCGATGATAAAAATAGTTTTATAATTGCCTGAATTGTAATTTACTAACGTCTACAATGGATTTTTCTAGATAGTTGCTTTATTACGTACATTAACTAAATGCTTCACTATTAAGTATTTATTTCAATATAAATTTTATCTTTTCGTCTATTTATGGATCTCAGTAAATGAATATTTAAGTTGAATTTTTAATTCAAGACATTTAGAATTGATTGTATCTTAGCTGTCAATGAAGAGCAGCAATAAACCTTTATTTGAAATCTTAAAGTGCGACAAGTATATACTATCCACAATCGATAAGCATAGTAGGATTTCAAATAAAGGTTTATTGCTGTTCTTCATTGGCAGCTAAGATACAATCAATTCTGAATGTCTTGAATTAAAAATTGATTGTATCTTAGCTGCCAATGAAGAACAGCAATAAACCTTTATTTGAAATCCTAAAGTGCGACAAGTATACACTATTCACAATCGATAAGCATACTAGGATTGTTTCATTGGACAATTAGACATGTTCGAATAGAGACTCATATAAACGAACAACACTTAATGACAACATATAAAATAATTTTCATTGAATTTTAAATATTTTAATTTTTCATTGCTTGTTCACGTTGTCTTATTTTAGTGACAGTAGCCACTTGTTTGTATTGCTTGAAATCTTGAATGTATCGATCGAGGTAATAGACCAAAAGCCTTGTATAAGTGTTTTGCCAAATAAATTAGATATGAGCAATGAAAGATAAACTGACTTTAACATTGTTCAGATAATAGCAATTATTCATCAGAAAACAAAATACCAAAACAATGCTTGTCGTTTGCTCGATACTGTACGTAGTAAGATCAGCAAATGAAGAATACATGTAATTACATAATAATCCATTGTATTAATATTAAAAAAAATAAATGTGGAAACTTCGGATTTCATCCGAGAGTTATG
>OENM01002260.1:0-19453 GCA_900239745.1 Rotaria magnacalcarata
ATAGCACATCCTTGACTGCATATAAAAGTTTCAGAAGAATTCGTTCATATTCTTCAGAGAAATGACTCGAGAAAACGCGTAAGGACAGCGGCAATTTTTTTTTGCACACCACTGTAAAATATATATTACTTTCGGCAGAATCGGTACAAGGCTAGAATAAAATAAAATGTACACTACAATAAACGTCGTGTATATCATTAAAGTAAATATGGGTGAAGGACACTTCGTCTCACCTCTTACGAACACCGGTAAATGTGGCCAGGTGTTGGGAAATGATTTTTATTCGTAAAAATTTATGACGGTAGTTCGTAAACACCTATGTACCGGAGATCGTAATGAACATCGTCGGGTGTTCGGAAAGTAATTCTAAGGATACTTTAATATGGAGTTCGTAAAAGAATTTATAATGATATTGTAATTGATATCCAGACTTTCTGTTCTCATAGACGATAATATGTTGCATTTATTGATTATATTCATAATTTTATAAGTAGGAGATAATATCCTTTCTCTATCTATACTCTTTATACTATAGTGACTTAGAAGTTGAGTCTAGTTTGCATCTTTTAATCTATTCATCATTCAAAGAGATGGCAGTAATCCTAGTAGAAATGAAATATTGTACAATTGAAAAAAGTGTCTACGTTCCGATACGATTGGCTACATAAGTAACTGAACAGTAAAGAGGGATCAGGCTGGGTGAGTCTTCATAATGAAGAGGATGTACTTAGCTTTCATTTCCTATTTTTACAGAATGATTCAAATGAATTGAATCTTATTACTCGCCTGGTCCCATTGCTACAACATCGAAGAATAAACAAATAGCTATGACGAAGAAGCGTGGGCAGTCATCGAAGTTTGAATGAAATGATGATTTACATTAACACTAAAGTTATGAATAAATATGTATTTCTTTTCTTTCAATAAAATTGATATTTGTAATAGAGTGTATTGAAGGAATTAGAAAAGCAATAGCTAACACTAGAATTATAATAGGGAACAGAAGTGCAAGCCTAATTGCTTGAATTCATCAAAACGTTCTCTATACATGATTTAGGTTGCGAGACTAGCATATCACTTCATACTCTCTCACACGTGAACAAATCTTAGCATACTTACGATAATTGTGTCGTTTTTTTATTACAACCTTCATGTCTTTTGTCATTATGAATATCCGGACATTCTGATTCCGATCTCCAGGCAAATTTTGATGTTCGTAAAGGGAAAAATTTACATGGAGTTCGGAATCAATTTTCAAAATAGCCTTTTCAATGGTTATAATCGTTGAAAAAGCTATCTTGAAAATTGATTCCGAACTCCTGCACGGACTTCATTCCGAACACCATGTCTTTTTCTTCATGTCAGGAGATCGTAAGCACACTCATTTACAGGGAGATCGTAAAAACGAGGTGAGACGAAGTGTCCTTTTCCCGTAAATATTAAAGTATCAGTCTCTTATTTTCATGGAGGGATTTCATTAGTTACTTGATAAACATATTGAAAGTTTGAGTTCCGAATTTTAAGAGAAGTTCCCTATAAAGCAGTCATTATATGATAATATAATATTGGTTCTACGAGATGACTGAGGAGATTCTCAGCTCAAATTCTGGGCGAATAAAAATTGGTGATCAGAATGTTGAATATGAAGTAGAATATTATCATCTTGCTTTTACATACGAAAATTTGTACACAAAGCTCAATAAATGTCACGAAAGAATTCATCGTCACGGACGAGATAAGATCTGGAAAAAAATATGTAGTGTGAACATTTAGTACAGTGTCGTACTATATGTCATTCATCGGAAAAGAAACTATGCTCTAATGTGTACTTTAATCTTTTTATTTTTGACACAAAAAGAATAAAGTTAATATTAAATTTTCAGGAATATTTCAATTTCTCCTATAGGAGAAATTAAAACATTCATTTTTACTAGAAAACATCCAGTCAAAGTTGAAATTTTTAGTTGTAATCGATGAAATTAACACTTTAAGTTTTACTAGGGAAATTTCAAATTCTCCTGAATTTTAATTTCTCCTGTGATACATTCATATATGTGTATATATATTATTATTAACATCTGTTTTTAACATGGGTGCAGTGTTCCTATTAGAAACACTGGATTGATCTATGTTTTATTTCTCTAATAAGCAGAAAAATTCTTTTGGTTGAAAATAAATATATCGGTTTAAAAGACTTCGAACCGAACCGGTCCCATCACTGGTATACGTCTATTACTTTCTTGCTTTACTCTTATCAGTCGTGCTTTATATGTTATTTTTATTTTTTGACTAATACTACTACTGCTACTATATAGTATAGAATCTTACTAGAATAATAGCCACCTCTTTCATTGAGACCAATGTTATACTACTTTGAAACTATGCGTAGGTTGAATCTATAATAAATATACCTAAACAGACCTTAAAAATCTCATGATGCTGCAATGAGTGATGAAAAGTTTGAAAACAATATATATATATATATATTGATTCTGTTAGAATGCAAATTTCATGAGCAGTCAAATTAATGTTAGATTCTTAAAAATATGTTCTAATCATTGATTCATTTCTACTGTGTTAAACCTGTTTCAAACACTTGAAAATCAAAAAAATTTCGAATTAACGAAAAGAAAAATATCAATGATAAGAATATTGTTGATTATTCAATGCAATTTCGATCACTTCAATGTAATATCAAAATTTCAAGTGCTTGTGGAAAGAACATTTCAATTGCTGAATTAAAGTTTTTAGCTCTGAGCCTGTTAGAAATTCCATTATCGAGTGACACTCTTATTTTAGACTATGATTTCGAGGATATACGTAAATAAAATATACTTATATTGCTATGATCCAGAGATATAATGCAATTTAGGTAATATATCTGTTACAGTCATATGTTTACATTCCTTGACTCACTTCGTTCTTCACAATATGTGTTTTTTCAACTCGCATTCCTTGATGCTTTATTCCCTCTTATATAATATCCTCTCTTCTCTCGCTTAACAAGTCGTTCTCTTTTAATTCTGAATAAACCGAACATCGAGAAGGTAACAGGGATCCTTTAATATTATCTGATATAAAAGTTATGATTATTAATCTTTGCATATCCCAAAAGAAACTTCCTAAAAGTTTTCTGTATTGAACGTTGAGTATCCATTTTTTGTACTCATAATTCATTCATGAGCACTGCTTTAGAAAAATCTAAAACTATGATTTTCATTGTTGATATCAGCGTTAATTCTACTGTTAGAACTCGACAAAATACTAAATCAAAATTATTTTTACTATTTTTACTATTGTGAATTCTTTTATCGGCGGTAGTACGCTGAATTTTCATTCAAACTGATAGAAATTTTCTGTTCATTGATGTTAATATTTCACGATTTAGATCTATAGTACTTTGAAGTGTACTCAAGGTAACTCATGTGAATAATCGAGTGGTGAAATGGTAGAATAGCAAGGAAAAAAGTAAATATCTATCATCAGTGACATAGACAGGAATTTTTAGGAGGGAGATCATCATAGGAAAATGATGCTTTTTGAATTGTAAAAATGTATAAGCCTGTACGCCCTTCAGATATTTCAATCTTTCTGGGGGGGGGGGGGGGGGGGGTGATCCTTCCGAACCCGCCTTCTGACTACGTCGCTGTCTATCATATCGATCTTTTTATGCCTATTATAAATACAAGGGTCGTATACGACACCATGATTTTGATAAAATTAGCGACAACTATTGGTATTCAAATCGTTGATCTTTATCTATGATAGTAGTAGTCTTGGAGCATAGTCAAAGCAAGGTTTTATTTTTCATTTGTTTCACTCGGTAAATGCACTATGGACTGTATTACTATATTACTGATGTGACCAAGCGAAATTAGAAATGGTTCAAGATATCGATCGATCACGTTCTCTATACTTTTGTTGTAAATTAACTTCTATAATCCGTATTGCTTTCTCACGAAAACATTCATAGTGTACTTTATATTAATAGATATTGAAGCATTTCTGCTATAAATATAATCATAATTCGAGTTTTCAGTGTATTTTACAATCTTCTACGTCATACATGAAAAATAAAAATAAATTGATTCTTTTTCAGAAAACTTTTTTTTTAATTTAACAAAAATGTTACGATTGACATTTTTTTGTTATGATGTTAGGTTTTAGTGATTTCCGGCATTTTCTATGTGGAACACTTCTTATTCAAGTATCTTTGAAATAATCATTTAAACCGTAATCTTGATGAAGTGTGATTATTTAAAATAGAGCCCTATCATAAACTTTCCATTGTAAAGTGTAATTTCAGTACAAACTGTTTTCTGAAAAATTTCTCGTGCGTAAAACAAATCCCATTTGTGAATCTGAGCACAGTTTTTTTTGTCTCGGTTGTTATTATGACTTCTTTATGATGAACCAAAATAGAGTTATTTAGTCACATTGTCAGTCCCTACGCCATTATTAGCTGAATGTTCGTTTAATATACATCGAATCATGGTATAAAAATAACTCAACCAATACCGAGACAGAATGATTATAACATGTGTGAGAATTTTTTAGAAAGATGATACAAACAATTCAATCTTATCGGTGGCTTTTGCTTAATATATTATAAAAAGCAATGACTATTTTTCAAATGCCTGTGTATATTTGACATCGTTCTACAAATCATCATCAATATCAATAAGGGATAAAAATATGAAACCACTATTTTTCAGGATTTTCATCAGTTACTTGTCCTCATAATAAAATGTAGACCAGTTCACAATCTTCAAAAGGATTTACAAAAAACAAAGTTCGAAGGAATCGATCATCAAACTAGTTATTGTAGCTATTCGGTTATTGTAGAATCTCTAAAAAAAACCCGAATGTATAGAATAATCGATAATTTTAAAGCTGACTAAATTTTTTGATATTGGTTGTTATTTAATTTATATAAATGATAAAAAGATAATTATTTTTGTCGCTATTAGACACTTAGAATTTTGTAAAATTGTTAAATACTGACAACTACTCATGTATGACTCATTGTCGAAAACATACGACAGAAACTATTCAAAATGCAAGTGTTCTTTTACTCAGTAGAAAGGTTTTTTTAATAAATGGCATTGGTAGTTTTTTCTTTCTTCCGAAATGTGTTTTGCAACAAAGACACATAAAAAATTATGTTTGTTTTCTTTATCCTTTCATCTTCAGGTCAAAAATGAATTATATAGTTTTCATTTCAGTTTCAAACGTATGTAATGATGGCGACAAAAGCGACACGGTAATTTTATCATGCTTTCAAATAAGATATCTGGAATTCTCTCTAGGCAACTTTCACTTGAGACATATTTGAAGCATAGTAAAATTTATTATAAAAACAAGCCTTTATTTTATTCATTACTTAGAAATATTTTATTTGTAAAACTTCATTGATATTTATGTCTGTTGAAGGAGTGAGGGAAAGTTATGTGGCTTGTGTAATACATTAATTAATGAATACCAATATCGTGCTCATGTTGCAAAATGTGGAGTGTCAAGTGGTGATGACAATGATAATAAAGCTGAAACAGTATTAAAAGTTTGCAGTTTGTGTGAAAGACAAGTCAAAGATTTGGCTGATCACTATCGAACATGTACAGGTGTAACGACTACGACAAACAGGAATCATGAATATCAACAGAAATCAAGAAATACGCCAGTAAGACAAGAACTCAACTTTGACTGACACTTTCTGTAAAATTTGAGTAAACAAATTTTAGAATGCAGCTGTTTAAACGTTGTAAAGCCACAGTGTATATCATTAATCACTGTTTTATATATAGAGTATAAAGTAATTGATGACATTCGACTGAAAAAATCTCATTCGGAATCTGTTATTTTTCTTTCCGTTACATTTCACAACCTTTTGATTTAAAACATGAATGACATCGAAAAGTTCTACTCTATCTAAAAAAAGCGACACAAAGAAATACTGTCCAAACTATCCAGGACGAGAATTAATCATTGATAAACTTGTTAAACTATCTATTAAGATTTATGAACATCCATCCGTCAGTGTTTCAAATGCATCAAAAGCTAAAGAATGTATTATATGCTCGGAAATGATTGCCGAGAATGTCTACGCAAATCATGTAGATAGATGCATATCAAACTCATCGATAAGATCAAAACAGTTGACAAAAACCAAAGAATGTGTTATATGCTCGGAAATGATTGCCGAGAATATCTACGCAAATCATGTAAATAGATGCACATCAAACTTATCGATGAGATCAAAAAACTTAAAAGGAACCAAAGAATGTATTATATGCTCGAAAATGATCCCAGAAGATGACCACGCTCATCACATCAATAAATGTTTGGCACAATCATCAATGAAACAAACGAAACAAAAGACTACTAAGGAATGTATTATTTGCTTTCAAGAAATCGCCGAATCTGACTATGCTGCTCATGTTGATGCATGCATTTCTAGATCATCTTCTAGCACAAAACCAAAACCTATATCTAGAAAAAGTGAAGTTTCATGTTTTACATGGTAATTTAATCTTTTCTTTTAATTACTTTAACATCTATTTTTGTAGTTCCTCGCCAGTGTCTTCATCGAAAACTTCAAGCCATACAGTTCCATGTCGATCACATCATATCTATTGTTTAAAATGTCTACAAAATTCAATGAATGAATATATTCAATCCAACACGGCTCCTGTCTGTCATTCAACTCTTTGTGATTATGAATTTTCTCGCTACGATGTGGCATGCATACCACTTGAAGCAGATACTATTAAACGTTTGTCCAATTGCGTCAAAATTACACGACGGCCTCAATGCCCTATATGCTCCTTCTACATCGATTTTAATACTATGGATGATTTTCAGAAACATGTAGCTTCATGCAATTTAGAAAATTTCATTCCTTGCGAATATTGTCATTGTCCATACAATGTTCACCGTTTGAATGATCACTCACAGCAATGTCGGAGTGCTCCTCGCTCTCAGCAACTACAAGCATTAATTGATTTCATCTTACCTCGAACTAAATATCTAGCTACAGCACAACAGATTCGCGTTTTTATTGCACATAGAAAGAAGACTCGTGCCGCAATTGAACCACATGCAATCATTGATGCACTAGCTGAGTTAGGTAAATTTTTATTTGTCTTTTAATTTCATTTTCAGTTTGATGCGTTGCTTAATAGATGGTGCCTTTCCCTTTGACATTCCAACTCTTGACTGCGGTATTTGTATGGAAACATGTATCTATGATGATATTTTTGTTTTCGGTTGTGAAGAAAATCATAAACTATGCTACGTATGTTTTGAGAATTCATGTGCATCAAAGATGAATAATAATGAAACTTTGACATGTGGAATGTGTAATTATCAACTACAAGAAGGAGAAATAAAACAATTGCGAGTACCAGCTGATCGAAAAAGACAATATCTAGATTATCAAATTCAGAAAACATTCAGTGCATATGTTGGCGGCTCTCAAGGTATAATACGATGTCCAAATGGAAGCTGTAAATGGGTAGCCGAAGCAAGCAATCCTAATGATCGTTTTCAAGTAAAATGTCCTATGTGTGGCTATGAGTTTTGTTCACTTTGCAATCGGCAATACCATTTTCGAACAACATGTCAACAAATTCCAGAAATTACAGAACGCTGGTTCTTTTGGTGTGATACAGGTAGATCAGTCGTTAGATATTAATTTGCATGTTGTATTGTTTCGTTTTCTTCGAAGAACGTGGTAGATATTGGCAAGCTCGAGCACAACAAGACGCTCAATTTAGGACACAATTAGATGATTACGAACGTCAAAAGGCTGCAAATATACAACGAAATCAAGAACTAGCTGAACGTTACAATGAACTGTTAGCTGATGAACAGTATAAATCTGCAAATTGTCGTCTCTGTCCACATTGTCAACGAGTTGTACAGCATTTAGGTGGATGCGATCTAATGGTGTGTGGTCAAAATTATCACGGTGGTGATGAACAATCTGGTTGTGGCAAAGGTTTTAGATTCTCACAAGCTCTTCCTTATGTGTCTGCCACCAATGGAGGTCCACAGCAAGTCAGCAATCATGTACCTGAACCTGAACAACAAAAACTTGTAGTTCATCATGACATTCAGTAAGTAACATCGTAGTCTATTAAATACTGATCGTTCGATTGTGTGTATTCAGGTGTGATACTTGCCACGATCAAGTTCAAGGTATTCGATTCGACTGTGTTCATTGTGCTTCATTAATATTCTGCGAAAAGTGTGAGCAACGTTCTACTCTGGAACATTCAAATGAGATTCGTAATCAAAAGAAGCAACAGCATGTTTTTCAATTGATTACACAATCATTAAACCAAAACGATTCATAATGATCAATTCATGTGTTTCTTCTGGCGACAAAATATGCATTCAAGAGATTAATTTTTTCGTTAGATTATTAACTGATTTTTTTCCAATAAAATGATTCAAAATATAGAAGAGTTAATTTTGTACGAATTCGTATAGTTTCCAAGAGTCATGCACAACATTCGTACTAAATCTATTAATATATTTATCTTCAACCATGATCAATCAGAGATGCACACGATTATAAAATCAGTCTGTGCGGTTAAACGTCCTTTGATGCTTATAAAAATCTTGTAACAACATCTGAATAATAGTAGATATTTTTCTTGATAATTGTTTTGTTTTAAAATACGATTATCATCGTTTGTAAAATGAATTTATACTTTCTGGTAGACATTTTCTTCTGTAGACTGAACCCTTTTTGGAATTGTGATTTTTATTTTAGGACAGTTTATTTTAGTTTTTGATAACAGAAAGTAAAGGTGACTTTTAGATAATTGAGTTGACAATTATATACGTATGAGATAAAACACAATTGAATAATCCTTGATTTTTCTTCTACTAGATCTGAACATAATAACAATGAATTAATTTAAAAAGCAGACGATCAAGAAAGAAATACAACACGATCACCATAAATTTCTATAAAAGTTTTGATTACTTTCAATAATTAACTTTTAGAAAAACCAATCATCTAATTTATATATTTTACATTGAAATATGTCTATTTTTCAGAACTTCTAGCTGAAAGCCTCAAAAAGTTGAAATCAGAATTATTTTTATATCGATAGAGCATCGAACAAAAAATCTATCGAAGCTCTTAAAAATCGTTTAGGATGCTTTAGAAATGATTTCAGTTCAAATTCATTAAAATAAATGAACTACATTATAAAACTTACCTATAAGACTTATTCAAATTATCAAGTCATTTTTGATCTTTTTTAAATAGCTAGTAAATCGTGTTGGTATACTTTTCCCGTGAATTTCGATAATAATTCTCTATTTCTAGATGAATTAAGTTTGAATAGGTAAATATTCTCAATGAAGAATATTTACTATTGACAAAAGTGTGTTCATTGTGCGAACTAGAATGAATTACTTTGCTAGAAACCATGCATTTTTTCTTAGACTTTAGAGTAACTTATCTTTAGTAACTTTACTATTGAATTTTATACGGATGTGAAAGTTAATATTAGCTCTTGTTGTACCATTGAAATTAAAATTTACAATGAAACAACAATAAACTAGAAAAGTATCATACAATATAAGATCATATCAAGAAAACTTGTTCGGTCGGATTAACAAATATACTTTTGTAGGACTGCGTCAGTGTTTGTTTTTCAATCAAAAATACTAAACCTAGAAGAGAATAGTGAAATGTTTTAGCTAAACTAATATTTATTTTATATTGAAATATCAGTTCTTGGAATTTGAAACAGCTTCGAGACAACTACATAATATTTTGATTATTTGTATGAAAAAAATTAGATGTTTCTTTTAATGAATTATAATTATTCTGAACTGACATAGTTGAGAAAATTTTGAAAGTACATTTAAAAGTTGATAAATACGAAAATGTTTTTTCAAGCTTCTGTTGTAACTTTAAATTGAAACCACTGCATGAGTAGATATTCAATATTATTAAACATTTTCAAGTTAAATTGTGGTTATGTATCAGGTAAAGGCCAATCATATAAATTAAACTGACGATCTAAATAAGTAAGATCAACTAAATAGAAATTTTCAAATAACTAATCAAGATTTGTATTTAAATTAAAAGAACTTAGATTTGAAAGATGTATATGAACGATTAAAAGATCTTTTATTTGATCGTTCAAATAAATTTCACGATACTTTAAGTTAGATTAAAGTGTAACAAAACCAAGAATTTGATACCTTGTAATATTCGTGACAATGAGATGTGGTTGTAATTCAAAAACAGTGAAGACAATCAGAACCAAATCTTATGAGTATCAGTCAAATTTGTCGTCACATCACATTTGGATTATTTTTCATATCAATGAGAGATTCAACGCTAGCGAAATTCATATTTAAAAAAAATTAAACAACTTTATCACTGGTAATGTTTTATGTTAAACTAGCATTGCAATTTTATCTTAGTTATTCAAAGATATTTTCAATGGTGAATAAAACAATGATCTATTGTGAAGAACATTATTATTGATTGTATGCTCGAGTTCGAAATAAAGATACAATTTCATTCAAAAAAGAAGAGACAATTACTCTATTCTTTTGAAATATGTTAAAATTAAGTTAGAATAATTTTATTTTCTTCAAGTTTAATAAATATTATAATAAAAGAAAAAAGGAAATGTTTGCTTTTTCCATTTCTTCTGATCATTTAGTTTTGACTATTGAGTCTGATTTCAATTTGTTTAACAGTTATAGGATTCATGTATTTTTTATGTTCATCAAAGAAAGTTTGTACTCTTGGAATCAATTCTGGCCATGAGGATTTAAATTCTGCATATAACGGTTTAACAAATTTCATTCGACCGATGACTTTAAGAAATTCGAATATATTGTCTAAATATTTTTCAAATTTAACACGTATGCATAATTGATACCAACGAAAACAAATTTCACAGTTGGAATATTTTGACATATCACAATTAGTATCAAGTTGTTCTATGTAATCACGATTTATGGTTGATTTATGATTAAGTAGAACATTTAATAGATAAGCAACTTGTTTTGCATTTAACATATTCATTTGTTCTTTTGTGATAGGTGATAATTGTGTAGCTAATTGATTACATTGTTCTTCGAGTTTTGTAGAAAAATCATGTGTTATTGGAGGCATACCAGGAGTATAAAGCCATGATTGCCAATCAACAGATGGTGCTTGAGGAAAATACGATTGAAAATATTGAATAAAATCATCAGTATTTAAAATTTTTCGTCCAAACTTAATTATATATGAACGAAGAAATTCATCAAAATCTGATTCAGAACCAATAACATCTTGTTCTAAATACCAAAGAAATGCTGCACCTTTATAGTATTGAACTAAAACAATAGGAAGAATAAAATCGTTTTTTTCAAACAAAGAAAGAATTTCGAAATATACCTGAACTATATGCATCATCAGGATCAGTATTATTCAAACGATAAACTAGACAAGTGTATGGATGTGCTGCTCCCCATGTAGCAACAGCAGTTTGTAAATCTTGCCATTGTTGAGCAGCATGAAATCTTCGAACTTCTTTTCCATTTGCTTTGTCTAAATTTCCAAGTATTTTTGCTTCAATAAACGATGTAAATCCTTCATTTAACCAAAAATGTTCCCAATTTTCATTTGTTACTAAATTTCCTGTAGAAAATCAATGTCGATTTTTGATTTAGCAAGAAAATGATCAAGCAAATGAATAACCTGTCCAAGAATGAGTCATTTCATGAACAATTGTGCTTATTAATGAACGATCACCAGCAAGTAATGTTGGCGTAAGAAAATTCATACATGGATTTTCCATACCGCCATCTAAATAAATTGAAATTATATAGTTTTCAAAAAAAAAGACTTCGATCAGATTCAGATTTAGAAAATATTTTCAGATAAAATGAGACCATAGATTATCGGCTTGACTTACAAGGAAAAGACGGTGGTAAAACAAGAAAATCATATCTTTTCCATTGATATTCTCCAAGAAGCTGTTCAGCAGCAGTTAAAAATTGTTCGGCATGCTCAAATTCATATTGACATTGTCGAATCATACTTGATTCAGTCCAAACGCGAATACGAGGACTTAAATCATACGAAGCTAATTTTCCAACAGCAATTGCAATTAAGTATGATGGTATAGCTTGTTGTTGTTCAAAATAAAATGTATTCGTATTTTCATCATAGTTTGTTTGTAAACCACTCATTAACTTAAAAAGAAAACAATCATTCAATGTAGATTCCGTTTTTTTTTAATTCTTACCACAGTCAATGGTTTTGGACATTTTACTTTTGCTGTAAAAGTACTTTTAACGCCCGGTGTATCTTGACAAGGATATAATGAACGTGCATGTATTGCTTGACATTGACTAAACATGTATGGATATTGTCTATCAGCTGTTTGTTCTTTTGTAAGCCATTGCAACGCTGAACATTTTGTATTTGATGTTGAATAATGAATAATAATTGATATAGTCGAATCTTTTGATTCATCATTCATTTCAATAGTTAATGATTCACGTTCTATATCAACTTGAAATGAAAGAGATTTTTCAATATCATTTGATTTCAATAGAACCTTTTTAATATTCAAATGTCGAGAATCAAGAACAACTTGATTGCCATAATTATTCGGAATTTCTTTATTTTCGGTTTTAATTGTGGATGAGCAATCACACAATTCATTACTTAATGGCTTAACATCAAGTTGAACATAACCATAAAGAATATTTGAATCGAAATCAACATTTAAATCGAAATGAGTATGAACAATACGATATCCATTAAAACTTGATAAAGAATTTGGATCGTAAAAAAGTCGAGTCGATTGACCCTATAATATGAGAAATTAATCACGACTAAATAAAAACTCATATAAATTTACCTCATTCTTTATTTGATCATTCGATAACTTATTAGTTGTCATCTAGAAAATGTTTTTGTCAAGTCTTTTCAATTCAAGCTTAGATAAAACAAATAAAGTATAAATCTACCAGACGTAAATTTGACTTGAGAAATAATTGAAAATCTAATACTAGCGTTTTAATTTCTGAATCAATGACTCTTTTAAATTTTTTTTCTCGTAAAAATTTATTCTTTTACAAAGAAAAGTACTATACATAATAAAGACAGTTCTCTATCTATTTTAATATTCTTTTCTTCGAAGAAAGTAAAATTATTCAATGTATGAAATAAATTCTTCGTTTCCACTGAGTTTCTCTCTATAACAACATCTCTTTGTATGCACATGTGTGCAGATAGTGAAAGAGAATTTCTCATATTTCTGAAAATATCACTAATTTTTCTTGCTTGATCATCGAAATATTTTGTTAAATTTGAAGACGCTGTCTTTATTATGAGTTAAACTTGATTTTGTGTGAATCTACTCTTTAGTAATACTCACACGTAACTGTATACTAATAAAATTTTGAATCTATATCTAGTGAATTATGTTCATTCAAGACTTTCACTAATTTTCTATTCTCAACTACGATTATTGACTATTCTAATCTGTAAAAGAAGCAAATATTTTTCTTCTATTTACATTTTAGCATCAAATGTGATACGAACCATAATACTTTACTAAGTTGAAACTTGAAAATTAACTGTGAAAATGATTTTAAAAGTAGTAATTACAATATTTCTATGTTTTAAACCTCACTCAAAATTATCAATAAGTAAGAAGAAAGACTTATGAATAATAGTATTTTCTTTTTCATTTTTGTTTTTCTAGATTTATTAAGGTCAACCTACTGAAGCAATATTTAGCTTAACAATGTCTCATCACTAATTAGACTTATCACACTCGTTAACTTTAATCTAGAAGAGAATTTTATGAAATAAGATAGCTGCATTAAAGGACATGTAAAGTGCCTATCTTATCAAATTTTATTTTGCTGTCTTTGGAATTTTTGAAAAAATTGTTTTCCAATTGTATTGCTGATATGAACTATCTGGGCTATTTAATAAGCCAAGTTTTTCACATGCATCACAAATCGCCATAAATGTAATTAAATCCGGTTTAAAACCTAACGGTCCAATTGTATCTAAATCAGATTGTTTCATTTCTTCAAATAATTCTAGTAGCTTAATTGGCATATTATTAACAAGATATGCTTTCATTAAAGTATTATATGTACTTGTTTCACGTAAATTCATTTCACTGAAAATCTTTTCAGCAGTAGCTATTTCATTTATTTTACCATAAAAATCAATTAATGCATTCTGTAAATGAACATGTTGAATATTTAATGATAATAATAATTCATCATGTATAGCTTTACCACGTTTTTCATCACGTAAAATCGTACAAGCTAAATAAAACATGATGGTAAACATAATTTAATTAAAAATTCATACCGTTAAGTAAAAGAATATAAGTAATATTATCAGGTGAGATTTTTGCATGCATTTTATCTGCACATGAAAAACAATGTTCAGCTTTATGATTTTGAAGATAGCCTTTCTAGAAGAATAGCAATATAGATATTTATATCACTAACAGAATAATCTCTTTACCAGCATAGTATTATAAACAATAACATCACATTCGGACGATTGGCGAATTCTTTCAAAAATTCTTTCAGCTAGAATAAATCCAATATGTTAGTTTTGCTAATCACCAGTTTCAATATGTTACCTTCATCTATCATTCGAAATTTCATGTACATTTTAATTAGTGATGTGTCCAAACGTAGATCATTCTTCCATTTCATGGATTGATTAATGAGTGATTCAATTTGACGACCACGTTCAATATTACTTGATCGAGTACATGTATTAAGAATATTTAATAATGATATAATAGTAACATTGTTTTGTTGAATGAGATTATCAAATACGTTAAACGCACGTTCATAATCACCACGATTATTGTACAATTTTATTAATTGATTGGTTGATTCTGAAGGATACGATGGTAAGTTGGATTTATTATTCACTTTCATTGAATAATGAATAATAGAGGATGATATTGAAATAATACGGTGGATGATGAAGCGAGTATTTGTAGAGACTATCATTTTTCAAGGAGTAGTAAAAGTAATTTATGAATTGTAAAGTCAAGAGAATATGAATGGTCAATACCACTTACCATTTCACTAGGCTTTGTAAAAGAGGGCAGTGTATAATCGAATTGTATTCCCGCCCCAAGTTTCAGTACAATTTTTTTAATTATCTAGATTCAATAAATTTTCGTAATATTTCTATTTATTTCATACGTTCTTACTTTTGTTAATGATTCATATAAAATAGAAGAAGGTCCTTTTCAAAGATGTATTGTTCTATTTTCTTTGTTCATTCATTAAAATGTCGTTTAATAGAAAAGTTTTCGTATATCTTTATTTTTATTCTTCACTGTATAGCCCTCCGTTTCTTTATGCTCGAAATTTTATCGTTTTATTATCTTAAAAAAGACTTTTTTTTTTATAAATTATGTTTCGTTAAAGTTCTTTTTCCTTATTTATGATTCGTTGAGATGAATAAAAGTGTGCTTCAGTTATCTCTCCATAAAGATATTGTAGAAAAATGCAAAGCAAATGCACATAATTATCACGTACTTCATAAACTCGAGAAAATTTAAGAGTTTTACAATGAAAAAAATCAACTTGAATACTTATTTTTATTTATCTTTATCATGGGTCATTCTAAATTCAACTATAGCTTCAGTTAATGTAGAGAATTAAAATTGACAACAACATGCTACGAATACAGAATTTCTTATTTTCATATACAGTACTCGATTGCTCATGCCAAAATTTTTTATTTTAAATGTTCATCTAGCGTAACTATAGACACTACTCTCAAATATGAGAAGAGAAGACATATTGGATATTTTGTCTTTTCATTCAGATTTATAATAATTATAACTCTGTCAACTACTTTTATATTCATGATTTTTTTTCAAAATATTTTGAAATGCAAAATGAAAGAAATCGTTGCAGAGTACATGCTAATGAAGAAGCTAGATGATAATAGCCCTGAAAACTGATTTGGATACCGAGAATTTACAAAAACCTGATACTTAGTTTAATGGCCTGCTGGTGATCAGTAGAATTTTTAGCAATTACAAATGAAAACACAGCCCTAGGTACCAGTCATTTGATCCTCGCCTATAAATATGAAGTATGCGTAATATTATGGAGACTTTTCTTAGCGATTCTGATAGCTATGCTATATATTCTCTGGACAAGCATCAGCTGTAACAATTTGTAATTTTAATTCTTTCCAAAGGCTAAAAATAAGATTACTTGCAATTTTCAATCAAGATAATGTTACACTAACAACAATCATTAACTTAACTCGTATAACATGGGGTTGGTCAACATTAATTCCTTTATTATAAAAGTGAAGTTGTTTCTTTGATTAGAGTTTGCGTTACTAGTGCTTTTTAAATTTAGGGCATACTTTTTCTATCAAATCGTTTTTTGTCCTTACTAAAACACTAATTGATGATGCGTTTTCATGATTATAATCAAAAGAAATATGTAACATTGTTCAGTTTTTTTTATTTATCTTGTCACAAGTCAATGTGTTTTATCACGAGTACTTTTCTTAAGCATTATCAGTGTAAAACTCAAGCGAAAAACGTAGACTTATCTTTAAACAATACACCTCTGGCATATGTTTTTCATCGGAAGACTAGAAATTTTGCAACACCCCTTAAAAGCTTGATATCTCTTAAACAGACAAGGCAGAATTATCTTATATTTTGTGCAACAAGAAGAATTTCACAGTGAATAAATTACTTTTAAAGTAGTTTGTCATAGGAAAACAAAAGATAGTTTGTAAACCGTATCAAATAAAAAAAATTTGATCTTTTAGTAAATTATTATTTTCAATATCGATTTCCAAAACGACTTAGATTCTAGAATCATTGAAAACGTATTGTGAAAGTAGTCGAATGAAATCTATAGTATTGATGACGATTGGAAACATCAAAATAAACTTGCCAGAATGCTAAAGTATAGAAATATGTCAGATCACAAATGCCGACAATTAAAAAGTATCTTTCAACGTAAATTATTTTATTCAAACTTAAAAGTCTGACTATTCTAATGAAACCAATTGTCTTACCAACTTTTGAACAATTAAAAAAGTATTCATTCAATTGTATCACTCGTTAAAAATATCATGAGAATTTTTCATCGTAGTTTGTTGTTACCGTTAACAAATTTGGTTTTTTTCCAAGTTGCTGATGGTTACCGTTTGTTTATTATCACAGCAAAAATTCAGAAAAGAAATTTTTCGATTATCATGCTTTCGTTGTTTCTGCACATTGTATTAGAAATAAAATTGAAAAACTGTATGCTATTGCAGTTGCCCTCGCTTTTACAAAGCTCTAATCGTACTCTTAGCATCACTGTCTCTTTGTGAAGCAATATGTGGACTATTTCGAGCGTTTATTTTTATTTCTCCTATGTTATTAGGAGATGTATCATTGAATTCAACCAAGATAATAGATATAAATGATCCTTTAACGATTACATTTATTCTGGATTGGACCACTTCAGTTGCAGCTACTCTGATGAGAATTTTCGTGCTAAGATGTCTGGCTTTGATGCCACTATGCTGTTTTTATGCTATTTGTCATACAAACTCACGTAGAAATAATAGTGGTTGTTGCCAATTTTTTGGCACTTTCAAAGCTCTTCATCGGTTTATTGCTTTGTGAGAAACAATCACTTTCTACTATCATAAAATTCTTTTGTCTTCGTATTCACTACTTAGGTATATTTCAAAATAGTTTGACGAGAAATGTTGACTCTATGCATATATATAATCTTACGTTAGTGATCAATGAGCATGAATCGCGGTAGAATAATTATAAGAAAAAATATGGGAAATTTCATCAATTTTGAATCGTTCTAATACTAAAATCTTACTTGTGATACGGTAGAATACTTCTAACTGATATGTTGTACAACATAACGAATATTTTTCTTCTCTGTAAATGCAATATTCATAGAGTTTAACAGTAAACCTAAGCTTTCAATAAAAAGCTAGCATACTAATTTTGGTTCAGGACAAACACTTTGAAAGTTACTCATTTTTTCTTTTGTTTGTGCTTTAGGAACGGATCCAAGAGGTCTATCCAAACTTTTATTCGTGTCTAGCTTCATTAGTCTTCTCAATCGGTACATTCTTTCTTGATCTATATCATTATTTCGTATGGTAGCATTACATTCCACAAAATGATAATCGATGTCATTGTCGATCACGAAAGCATAAGCACTATTTACATTATCATATAGTAGGAGATGATCAACAGAAAGATGTGTTTGGTGATCGTCCTTGTACGACTGATCCTTGTCGTAATCGACATTCAAGTAATGGTGTAGCTTTCCACGGTAAAAACTATCAGCCACAGGCACGTTGGGTCGCGTTCAACACTCGTGATCCTAATGCAATATACATTGATTTTCATACCACTATGCCTGAAGCAGCAGTCTCTATTGTTCTCAGTGAATTTATAGCAAGTAAAGGAGGATTGTTGGGTAAGAGTGTGTATTTTGCTCGATCTATCGCAGATACGATTGGTAAAGCACAAAATGAGGGTAGTGCTTGCATCATAGCTGAGATTCAAATGCGTCAAATATTCGAATTTAATTAAAAAAGCGATCTATCCAGTTAGGAAAGATGCACACCGTGACATGAACTTGCGTAACTTTGTACAAATTTCTGCATGGCATGAAGATTATGATACATGTTACATGAATCACGAACAAGAGCCCAGGTCAAACGATACGGTCCGTATACGGACCGTATCGTTTGACTTGGGAGAACAAAGACGAATATTGCATTACAAATCCGGTGAAACAAATTATTAGTTGGGTTGTGGTGATTGATCAATTAAAAGATCTCAAAGTTGTACGATATGGTCTTGACACTGAAGTTGACTCAGCAAAATGCTATTGTATTTAAATGGCTAATTATTTTTCGTCTTGTAATTAGATTTTCTTCAAAAATAAAAGAAACTTTTATCATAAGAAATTCATATGATGATAAGATTTAAGCTTCGTATAAATAAAAATAGTGAAAGTGTAGCTGGCAAGTCAGAGTGAGAATCAATGAGAAGTTTTTCGAATTTCAATCATTGTTCTCTTACATTTCTAATAGTCGTCATTAAATTTCTATTCATCAGAAAATAATTTAACTTAAAAATAAATTTTCATCCCAAGACTCTTATAATATCCGAATGCTATCTATCTAGTCATAATAAAATTAATTCATTTAGCCATCATATAGTAATTTAGATATATATCCTACACTGGCTCGGTCTATCAGGAACTGAGACTTATAATGACTACAAGTTCAAGTAAAGTATAACACATCATGTTGATCATCTTGCAGCCGAAACAGAAAGCTACAGATAACCCATGTCGTGAAAATCGCCGCGATTTTGGTGATTTTGAAAAAAATCGGCGTAAAGTGCCGATT
>OENM01002261.1:6135-19452 GCA_900239745.1 Rotaria magnacalcarata
CTGCTTCGCATCGCATTAAAAAAAACTCGCGACGGACTACAGAAATGCTTCTGCTTCGCATCGCATTAAAAAAGAACTCGCGACGCGCCACATGAATGCTGTGCTTCGCACCGCATTAATAAACTCATAAGATGTTCCATAGCTATATCGCATTCCTTAATTTTTTCACATCGTCAATTTCATACATAATTATGGTAGAGAAACTATTTCCTTCATCTATTACGGCATAGCGTTCATGTTAAATGACAATTATATTCTTTGACACTCCAGAGTTCATGACAAACTCTTATTTAAAATAAACTAATAAAGTATCTTCAAGTAATGGCAACCAAAATTATCCGTGATCCATATGAAATTTTCCCAAAATTAGCATTGCAAACGCGAGTCGGCACAGTTTGTGTTTTGCTCGTGATAAAAAGAAATCTAAAACTACCTTGTCAAAATGCGAAATAAAATAAAAAAAGGCAGCAAGAAAATCTCAAATTGGTCATACAGCATCAACGCATATCATTGAAGAAATTCTCGAGAACTTTCTTCTTCTTCTCTTCGTAATCACTTTTCTTTGCATCATCGTTTTCTATCGCAAGAAAACTCTCTAATGGGTTGCGCAGCGTCGTTTAACGCTCTTGCACACGAAAAAATCAATTCTAACGAAGTCATTGCCATTACGTCACCGACAATACAACAACAGGAACTGATGAAATACAAGCAGAGTACGCCAAACATGTCATCAGGTGATCGTTGTGAACCAAACTTCAAACTTTATATTTTAGTAATTATCATTCTTATTTGTTTAGTCACAATAAATGTACTTATTAGTTGTCATCATAATGAAAAAGACGTTGCTGAGCAACTGAGTAAACAATTAACGAATCTTAACTTTACATGTTATACTCTCACGGATGCAACACCTTCATCGATCGTTGCTCGAGCTAATCTTGTTCGATGGTCCGATGTATTTATTTCTCTCATCAGCCGGTCGTATCAACGAACATTCTTTTGCATGGAAACTATTAGCTATGCAAAATATAACTTCAAACCAATCGTTGCCATTTTAGCTGAATCAAATTTTCAACCATATGGAGCCTTGGGTGTCATTTCAGCTGGTGCTGTTCACACTATGCTACTTCGCGATAACGATATATCAGAGGATCTTCTAGCACAGTTATCGAATACCATTTCAAATCAAAAGATTAACGAAAATAATAAAAATGTTACTGATCAAGCTAAAGTATGTTTAATCCTCAACTCTCTAAAACGTTCTTCTCTCAAAATATATTCATAGATGGAAGCTAATAATGATAAAGTGAATATGATTCATGGTGAAACTCAATGCACTATTCTCGTCTGTACTGTTGATGATGGTGTTACTATTGCGCAGTTGGTCTACGAAGATTTCATCTCGAACAATCTCAATGTAGGGTTTGAGAATCTTTCAAAACCAAATGCAGCATGCAGTGTGAGACGATGCAATGTCCTCGTACCCATTTTGACAGCACGATTTGAACAAACGCCTATATGTCGAGGCGCTCTTGAAGAAGCTCGTCAACTTAAAAAACCTATTGTACCTGTTATAGCAATAAAAGATTGGCGATCAGATGATTGGCTTGGTCTAACAATTGCCGGATGCGAAGTTTTTCGTATATTTGATAATGATAGTGCATACGAAGCATTCTTGGATAGTAGTCGAATGACTGATTTACGTGTCGACGTGGAAGTAAGTGATGGAAAACGAAACCTAGTTGGAATTTTTTCCTAAAACAACACTTAGATAAGATGCCGACCAGTGCCTAGTCGAGCTGAACGCGAAAAGGCGGAAATCAAAACATTGAAAGAGAAAATTGAAGAATGCAAAAGCAAATTACAAACGTGGCCACCTGCTCATAAATTGCGTACATTGAGTATCTTAACTGATCGGCAAGCTGTTCGTGTCACATTAGTTGAACCAAGTACAAAACCTGATTTTACTTATATTCACCAGACTGTTAGTCGTTTGGATATAAAAGCACCAGCGTCAATGCTCGACGAATATGGATTTTCGAAGCGACGCGAAGTTGATTGCATGATCAGGTAAGTGATATTGGGTTTGATAATCGTCATTCTTTGAATGTTTTTCTTGTAGTTATCAGTGGGATAATCATAAGTTTGTCCGTCAAATTTACGAAGACATGACGATGCGTGAAATCCGTGTATGGTTCGATATTTGGGGATCAATGCAAGGAAATGCAAATGAGACAATGGCTACAGGTTTATTTATCTAACTAAACTCCTATTCATTTCCTAAATAATTATTTTGTTTGCGTATTAGGTGTGGAATGTGCAAAAGTATTACTTGTGTTTCTATCGAAAGCATATATAGAGTCGCCGTATTGTCGAATGGAATTTCGATACGCTGTGAAACGGGGAAAGGCGTTTGTTGTCCTGCGAACAGAACCAAACATTCAACTCGATCAATGGATGCTTGACGCAATTCAAGGGTTTCCTGAATATGAAGTTTATTCATATAATGCTTTAGAGACATTAATCAACGGAGTTTCAACGGTTAAAATTACTAGGACATCATTATTTATATTATTTAAACTTATTTTAGATTGATGTGATAATGCATGCTGTTCGCCACGTCGGTCACGCCCAACCACGGTATTTGGTTGATGATTGTTCGGCTGAATTATTTTGGTTACGTTGTTTATTTGATGATGCACTAGATGCTATCAGTGTAGAAAGTGGACAAAGTCGTTTCAAAACGTGTACTCGTTGTGGTCAACAATTCGAGGAACACACGAACGGCGGATGTAAAAGTCATCCAGCGCACTTTATGGATGGAACTATTTTAGAAAGTCGATGGGTCTGTTGTCAACAACAAGGAAAACGCGCACCAGGGTGCAATCCTTGTGATCACACTGATGTGGCTCGTGTATTTACCCAGGATCCTTCAGTCGGTACATGGACATGGGTACCAACTTAATAGTGAGCTGCGAATTGTATGAACTTAATCTACTATTTTCAATAAATCTTATATCGTATCTGAATTATTTTAAGAATATTTACTGCTTTTTAATTTTTACGAGTCCTTGAAAAGTTTTTCAGTGCTGTTATCTTTTTTAGGTGAACATAATTCCTGCTTAGGAACGGTTTAAAATTCAATGAAATGAGAGTCAACGAAGCATATAGTTGAGATTCTTGCGGTAAAAACAAACAGTATGATAGTGTTTCTATAGAGACTTCATCATCGCAATGACGCTTGTAACGATTGAAGAAAAAGTCGCAAAGAAACTTTAATGCATAAAGGTTTTTCGAGATATTCTGTCGACAGAAGTAACGCAATGTGACTATGAAGTGAGGAACAAAACTCCGTTCACTTCAACGTATTTTCTCCTTGGATTATTTCAAATAAAAACCTCAAAAAGAGCCGAAGAATCTACAATAATTGTTAATATTTTCAAAAAGAGAAAGTAATAAATATCCACCGGGACGCGTTATCTTAATTGTGATCGTTGTGTAAAATGGCATGACTAAAGTCAATCGCATATGTAATATTTTCCTTTGAATCTTTTAATGTTTGTAAATATTCCAGATGATTAATATCATGTGCTTCCGTAACACCTAATGTCGAGCACATAGACGCTAAACCACCGACTCGAGCTAATTCAATATTTTTACGTGCGCCAACTTTTGCGATTTCCCGTATTAATTTCGCTTGAGCTTCAGACAGTGCAAGTGATTGCGTTGCATTATTGCGATATTTATTTACTAAAATATCCGTTTGCTTTTTAATAAGAGCTTCCTGATTTATATATTCTTCTTTTTCTCTTTCTAAATCACGAACTAAACCATGAAGACGTCGTTCCATAACACGTTGTGGAACATCAATATCTAAAATAGATGATTTTAATAATAAAAACAAAATCCGAATTCAACCCACTCACCGTGCAATTGAAGATATCGCAGTTCAACAAATAGACCTTTTTCTTCTTTTTTACAATTTTTTTCGCGTGGTTTACAATTCGGAACACATCGTTCATGTATTGGACACTTTGGACAATTAGTTTTACATTTCGGAATACAACAACAGCCGCCTAGAATATGATTTTATTTTATTTCGACATGAATTCGATCGAGTTGTTTTACCTAAATAGCGCTTAACATCAAAATAAATTTCACGCCGAATTTTATTTCGATTCTTTATAAATTCATCGGTATCAAATCGTGAACATGTTGATACAATAGCTTCTTTAGCATTGGCAGTAATAATTGGGTGATAGCGAATATCGTATGCAGCATGAAGATGTGGTAAATCTTCTTTGATAAGAAAATATTGAAACGTTAAGTTCTACAGAAAATAGAAAAGCGATTATACGAGACAGAAGATCTTGCTAAACACAATGTTGTGGTTTTATTTCATTCGTGTTTATATAATTAATTCACTAATTGCTAAAAAATACTGCTCGTAAATCAACAACTGTCATAAAAGGTCTGAGTATTTAATCATTTGACAGAGGAAATTTTGGCTTATTACTTCGAATGTGGCAGAATAAATGACGGTCTCAGCATTTTGGCAAAATATCTTTTCTGCTTGCCATTGATTTGAACGGAAACTTTTCCCAAAACATACATCATTCAATTCTCTACCAAAACAGTTCACAAATGTTCAACTTTCTAACTCAAAATGAATTAACATTTAGAGTATGTTTCGACAATTTTCTGTGAAAATGAAAGTTGGAGTTTTTTCGAAAAAGCAAAAAAATGGATTCAGAATGTAATGTTCTTTAACAACGTTGGCTTAAACTTTTTGTAGGCCCACATGTGGAAAGTAAATTTTAGAAAAATCGAGTTTTGCGCTAGAAATTTGAAGATTATTTAACCTTTCTTTTTTAAGTACTTAGCAGTTTTGTAGAGAATTAAATGATAAATCTTTTGGGAAAAGTAGAAAAGATATTGAGTAAATAATAAGACCGCTATTTATTCTGCCTAACCCGTTAGTTCTAATAGAAATAGAAATTTAGAATTGACTTATCTTAACTTACTAAGTGTACTTGTAAATTATCTGTCGTAAAAACTAGTGTGTTGCTTAGCTTGACATGATGTCCTGTTGCTTTGAATTCTTTGAAACTAAGTAAAGTAGCAAATATAGAAGGTCACGTGAAAGAAGGAAATCTTACTTACGTATAATCTGGCCCAGAAAAATATAGTCCACTTTCGTAGATTCGACTGAGGTTGACACGACCTGTAGTTCGTCGCCGGAGAAATCCATATTGATAGAATTCAATATAGGAAAATGAATTGCCTATAACAACGATCAAAACGAATAGCGTAATCACAGCCACTGGTATTAACGCCGAAGAACAACAACAGCGAGAGGATCCCATATAGAAACGTTAAATGTTATCTACAATTTTACAAGAAACAGCAATACTTGTTCAATTGCTTTTCGTGTTGGTGAAAATAAAGTCTAAAACTTATTGCATAACAAGTAGTCGCCCGATTATACTACTTACATGTTAAACGATTGTTACTTCTTTTTCAGTATTCATTTATTTCGTCGGAACTATTCGCACAGATCAAATTTTATAGTTTTAATTCAATTAACTACTCAAAAAAAGAATGCCTCGAGTAACTGACCTTGTTTTACATTTTACTCCTATTGGAAAAACACGCCCAGAAAAGAATGCATAGAAAATACCATGTGCCAATATTCGCTTTTCTCTATGCTTTCCAGATTGTTTTTCCATCGGAATCTCTCAGCAAGGAGAAATCTAAATATTCGAGAAAAATAAGTTTCTTCGCATGACTGACTATGAGATTTTTGTGCATTAGTCACATAGTTAATACGAAATTTATATCGATTGAATTCTGAATTTTTTAGGAAGAAAATGAAAATGATTTATATAGAAACCTAGAGCGTCTTTTTATCATTCTACACAGAAAGACTCTTGGCTGAGCGTCAACAAGAAATTGGATACAACCAGAAAAAATAATAGTATTAGCAGCAATAGCGACTTGTACAGAACGTCAAGAAAAACGATGTAATCTAGTAGGCTGATAGATAGTCCTGTTATTATGTTTATTCTTTCCGATCAAGACCATAAACTCAATACAATTGATATTAATGCTTATTTCTCAGTAGATTTGTGAATAATTTGAGAGCCGAAAAAAGATTTCATTGATCTGTTGAGATCAGGGTTGCCAAGCCTCCTGATTTAGCCAGGAGAATCCTGGTTTTTAGGCTTTTCTCCTGGTTAAAAAATCTCCTGGTACCAGGAGCTGTTTTTTAAGGTATTCTCCTGGTTTCTCCTGGTTTTTGTAATTCTGTTTCATTTTGGAGGTTAATGACATTTTGAATCACTAACGTACGGCAAATCAAGAAAAGGGAAAAGAGAAAAACACAAAAGAGAAGCATCACACTATTTGATGAATGAAGCGACTAATAAAAAAGTTTGTTTTCGTTGATATATCTAAACTAAGATTATTACTTTTGTAGAATAATTCAATAGTAAGAACTTAAATGCTATAGATAAAAAAGACTTCTTTCGACATTGATCGAATTTTTTATACGGAAATAGATAAAAATCGATGAAGCATCAAATTCATTACAGGGAAATCTTGTATCATAGCTTTTACTGTCTCTGAAAAGTCCTGATTCTGTTTCACTAAAACAAAATTCAAACGACTGTGAAATGATTAGTAATATAGAATACATCTGACTATCTTAGTTTTTTCTTAAACAACATTTAGACAACAATGTGCCCGTCAATAGCTCAGCAGCAGAAAATATCAATCAGTTTCGTGAACGAAAGTTCTCCTTTTCTTCGAATAAAGACAGCCAAATAGTTTCATGATTTCGATAAATATCTTCTGTTTCTTCTCCTGATTTAAAAAATCTCCTGGTCAACTCCTGGTTTTTTCGGCAGAAACTCCTGGTTTTAGAAATTTGAGTTTGGCAACCCTGGTTGAGATGTAGCTTTTCTATGACATAAATGCAGCATTGTCAATGAGAAATCATTCACGTGATAGTAAATGGATGTTAGCTAATTGTTTGCATTGCTTTTTTTCTTCGTTTCTGTTTAATATGGCATGACTGCATATGAAGTCAAAATACAGAAGAGGTAGCTGATTGGTTGAATATGAAGGGTAAAAATTTTATTGCTGTGTGAGGATGAAATAATTTTTCAGCGAAAAGACTCTTTTTTGGCTTCACGGAGCGTGATTTGATTTTTATCAAATAGTGAAACAGGAAAAATATCGAGGTCAATGTGCCTCTATAGCTCAGTGGTAGAGCGCCAGTCTTGTAAACTGGAGGTCCGTAGTTCGATCCTGCGTGGAGGCATCGTTTTTGTTTTGTTTGTTCTTTCGCTACAAAGATTGTCGAAGAAATGCAAGTCGAAGATTTAACAATTTCTTATTAAACTAAGAAATAATAAAATTCACATTCGTAATGATTGGCTGTTTTTTTTTAATGAAAATTAATACATGTTCTGAAGTTTGAGCATTGAAAATACTGACAGTTGATTAATTAATATACAGTTTTCTTCCCAATATGAAGAAGCAAAAATGGAGAAAAATATTCTTTCGAATAATTCAAGTATTCACTTGTATAAAAACTTCAGTAGCTTATAAATTATCGATCAGAATAATTATCTTAGATTTGAACAACTCGCTGGTACAATATTTTTTATGGCATTTATCAACGATTAGATTTTATTAATGTCTTCCGACGTATACTTTTTACGAAAAGTAATGTATTTGCAATAAAATTTGTGTCTTCTAAAAAAAGAAACACTTAATAAATTGATGAATTCAGTTTCTTTTCTCATCGCACAAATATTCATTAAAATATGATGAGAACGCCTATGGCACGGAATTATACATAGCAGTTGTTAGAGATGAAGAGCTTATTAGTGGTGAGTATGAGTTGTATCAAGGTCTATATTCACATTTGGTTTCACCTTGAATTTCAAATTTTCTATAGATAACAAACAGTATGTTATTTCTCTTCGTATGCTTATAGAACGAATCATGCGGCGTGCGCATGGTATGCTTAAATGTATTCTTGGAAGTATGATGAAAAAGTTTTTTCTTATAAATCTGTATACGCTACTAATTCTGATTGACTAAGAACAGACGACAGATAATATTCATAGCAATCTCGACTTGAGCAAGCCATTTATTTTTCTCGTATCGTCTCAAAATGTATCTCATTTAGTAAGCATTTCTCTTCATTCATCGATTACCTTGATGTTTACCATCATACAAGAGAAAAGAAACAAGCAATCTGCTAACCTCTTGTGTACTCAGCAATTTTCCTCTATTTTTATCTCGATTTATGACTAAAAAAGGAAAAGAATAGGTGTAGATCAATCGGTTCAACTTTTATGCGAAGCTGTATTTAAATATTGCTTTTCGATGGTTACTAATATCTGAGCTGTGACAAAGGATGTGACACGATAAAAAAAATACCCAAGTAAAATAAATCATTTGCTTTCAAATCAAGATAGAAATATATCTGCTGTTGAGTTTTGTTCTTACTACGAATAAACAATTGTCGTTATACATGTTTATATCGAAAGCTTTTAGTTATAGTTTCAATAATAGGAAAAACTGTATCATGCACACGCTGCATGATTCCAGACGTGCCCGATCTATGACCATGAACATTGAAAACAGAATCTAATAACTTGTATTGCATTATATTCGCCATATTTAATAAGAATTTTTGTTCAATGGTCATTTGCATCGATTTTTTTCTATGTCGGAAGACAAAAGTGGCTGTTGACCCCAGTGTACCCCACTTTTTCGTTCTCTCTCGATTTGATGAAGAAAAGACAAAGAAAACAAGCATCGTCATTTTTTGTTGTATTCTTCTCACAAGTAAAGCATAAAACTTTAAAAAGAACAAATAAACAAACCAAAAGAAGAATGTTCTTTGACTTTTTCTCTTTCCGTTCTTGTCAGTTACTCCAATAGGCTGATCAACCTCTCATATATATATATATATTAGCCGATAATAATACACAATTGACCTAAAAAATATACTCTTGAAAGATGGGTATGCTGTGTTCTAAGCTATAGCTCATCAAACAAAGGTGCAATAAATATTTTTTTATTCATATTTTCTCGGTAAGAATCGATGTTGTTCAGTTTTAAGGTCGTATTATGTCGATGTACAAAGATAGATTGACAAAATGAAGTAGCATTGCGTTGATCAGTTATTTTTCTCTTGTTTACAAAAAGAAAAATGATAGTTTAGTTAGAACGATAGAAGTATGTTACTTTATTTCTGCTATGATGAACAATCGTATGAAACAGGAGGTAGAGAAAATTACATAAGTAGTTACAGAATAAACTATTGATTGCATGCATTCAGTTATTTGCCTAAGCAATGCATTTTTTTTCTCTCACATGAGAACAAATAACAAATGATCTGATATAAATCTACTGCATATCCATTGGTCAAATGCTACTTAATTAATCTAAATAGAAATATATCACATGTACAATACTTCCTTCCAATAGCCTTCAAATATCTAGAAAAAAAGAAAGAGGCATTGAGTACTATTGATGTGTATGTAAAACGCTATGGCCTTGCAGAAAGAAAAAAAGCAGGCATTATTAACCTAAATAAAGTTTCTCTTTTTCTTTTTTCTAAATGATGATAGTATTCATACTTCTACATCGTTACTAAAGTTTCATTCGGCACCATCAGAAATTGTGATGACGTCTGATATACTTGTTCAACAGCAAACATTATTAACCAAAGATGAAATTGTTGTACCCTTGGAAGTCGAAGTTGACGAAGGGTTATTTTTCTATCGACAAGATCCAGCTGGCTTCTTACATTTTCTACAAGCATTTACAAATGAACCGCAAAGATCTATCTCTCATTCGGCTCCGAAGAAATTTTTAGATACGAATTCATTGCCATCGTCAAACGAAGAAGAAATGCAGAACTTCAATGGCAATGTGCTTGGACCAATAATTAAAGAAGATGAAATAAGGTTTATATTGAAATTGAACAAGAAAGCACAATTTTAATAAATTCTATTTCAGTGATACGTTAGACCGTATCTTAACATCAACGAAATTAGATGAATTGAATGACGATAGTATATTGAATTCAAATTCATCATTAAATGCAGAACCTCAAGTGCGCAGACGAAAACGACGTACAGCAATAACACAAACATCTGAGTCGCAAAGTAACACAGTGGAACATAATAACAGTAACCAAGATCTTAATGAAACTATAGAACAAATTTCATTAAATGAAAATAGCGAGAAAACAGACGAGTCCAGTGATACAACGATTCCTCCTGGTCGACGACGAGGAAGAAGTAAGAGAGATAAAATAATCTTTATTTAAGCTTGTTAAAATATTCATTACAGGATTAAGATTTCGATCACATCAACAAACATCGCCTATTTCTCAAGAGTCTACATCTGATAATCAAACTCAATTTTATGCATCTAACGAAATCCAAGATTCTCCGACATTATTGACGACCAATATATCCGTATCAATTAACAGTCTAAATATTTTTACTGGTGTTCTCAGTCGAACACGTTGTATTGGAAAAACAAAAAAAGTGGTTCGTTTTGCTGATTCAGATGGTGGTGAATTAACGCAAGTGCAATACTTTCAATCATTTAGTGATGAAGATTCAACGAACTTAAAATTTCTAAGCAATAATATGTACGTTCCAAAATCATTCAATTTCGAACACAAACCATGGACATTTGGTGTAGAATTACCCTCAAAACAAACTCCGGACATTCGGGTGTCGAAAAAATTCTTTTGTTTATACCGTCAACCGAACTCCGAACATCCGGAAACTTATTTACATGAAGTATGGAAACAGCAAATAAAATTAGAATTTGCTACTATACGTCTCAAATCTTCACTAACCGGAGAACAGTGTTTATATGGTACATTATGGGCCACCAATGTTGGCTATCATAAAAATGTTACTGTTCAATATACGTTTAGTCGCTGGTCGAATAAATATGAACATGAAGCTACTCATCTTTACCATTCAAACGATATTCGTAATCTAGATAAATTTGAATTTAATATTGATATTCCACATGATGTTGATCGAGTTGATTTTGTTCTTCGTTATCGCGTCAATGGACAAGAACATTGGGATAATAATAATGGGAAAAATTATGCATTAGAAACTGAATCTGCCTATACACCAAAAACAACAATATCTTTGCCTCATGATTGTAGTTTTGACGAAATGAGATTTTATTAGAACGCACAAGGTTTAAACACAAACATCGTTACTTGTTTTCTTTTCTGGTTTTTTATTTGCAGGAGATATTTTTGTCTTTCATTCTCTTTGACTGATATTTGTTCGATTGCTTATTCTTGCTTTCGATGCTTGAATTTCGTGAATTCTATCACTAGACCAAGACATGCATCTTTATAAATTTATATACATTGATTTCTTTTGATTAATAACTATGATAAAGTGAAAAATTCGACCATAGTAGGGTGTCGGTGAGCATCTATTGTTAGGGAATGAATTAAATTGAATTACATATAGAATCAGATATTATTAGATTTGGCTCAGCTTAATTCAACTCTAACAGAATCAACTTTCATCCCATACTCTGCCATGAATAATTTGAATATTCAACGTGAGATAATAATACAGATGACGCGTGACTCTATAATATAGAGTCTATATTATCGTGATGAGATTGTTTTCTGTAGTAGATTTAATATTGCAAGGATTCACTGTGAATACTGTTTTCTATAAATCGAAATATACAGCCACGACTATATTGTGAAACCGATATAAATTTGATGCAATGAAGTTTTATTAACGACGATTATTCATGACGAATCATCGGTGGGGGTGTTGAACATAAGAACAAAGGATGATTTGCGCTGTACGAATATTTTCTAGATATTGTGCACTGTGATAAGATGGTTCTTTATTTACCTTAGAAAAGAAAAGTAAACTCTGATAAGTCTTTTTGCTGTTTATAAAAGTATATCGGTCAAAACGAGATAAAAGAAGTAACTATATCTCCAAACACCTTGAGAAAACGTGGCAGACTTTTCTTTATAAAAATCTAACACTTCAATGGAAACTCTACAAAATATATGTGCGAAAACAAAATTTAGAAAATTGTCCAAGACTGAGCTCGATTCTTACCACTTGAGTGATCGAAAAGAGCTATTAAATTGAAACGAATTCTCATATTTTCTCAAGCTTTCATCTATTTGAAATTATCATCAGACAATGACAATATCTGAAAATAAATATTTGTCGAAAATGTACTCAATTACCACTGATTGATACTTTTCGGTCATTTTTTTTCTCATGATACTTTTATTTTGATGACATGACGTCGGTATATCATATTTATAGAACGAAGAAAACAGTAATCAGACAAGAACGAGAAAAACAAATGTTTGTCGAACATGGACTTTATCACTTGCATTTTCTAGTTCCCTCGTGTGACGATTTCATTCACAACAGCTCAATCTGAAGAGGATTTATTGAATATTATATCGTTGATGAAAAGCAATCTTCGAAAAAATCTTTCTATCGATCAACAGACATCAGGTGGTTTCCTTTCAATTGATTTTTCATACGATGTTCTTCGAAAAATAAGGCAACTAGCACCGAGTATCAGAGCTAAAGACTCAAATTCAAACAAATTAGTTGGTTACGCATTGGCAAGTTTACCTGAATTTGCGGCCGAACTACCAAATACAGCTAAACTTGTTACAATAATCAACACGTTGGAATACAAAAGCAAGCCTGTTCGTGACTAAAACTACTACACAGTGTTTCCAATGGAAATCTAGAACAAAATGTACATGTACACTTTGCTTTTAGTGCCAGAGTGTACAAAGTGTACCAGAAGCAAATTTTTTAAATCCAAAACGCACAAACTAATCTTGTGTTTTTTTCACAAAAAATATAAAGTAATACTTGATGAATGAATAAATGATACATAGACGTACTATCTCATAATCTGACACGTTCCTTGCCAAAATTACAAAAAAAAGGTTTACAAAAACAAAAAGTTAATATGTATTTTTTCAAATAGTATATTCTAAAAATACGAATTATTTTCGTCTTCATGATGATGCAAAAAGGATGTAGAGAGTTTTGCGGATTTTAACGTGTGTTCCATAAAGAATGACCCTCTCAGTATTCCCTCAACAACTTCTTTAATTTTTTCAGCTTTCTGGCTTCAGTTTTTGTCCTAACGATCCACCTTCCAATTCTACACTAGACTTGTATCAAAAGTTTTTCTGAAGAAGGTTGACCAGAAAAGTAAAACAATAATACTGAACAA
>OENM01002262.1:0-10465 GCA_900239745.1 Rotaria magnacalcarata
GATCACGTTGAATGTGTGATGATGATGAGCTCAGAAAAAAAAACTGTCCTTGGTGTAAGTTTTTTTTCTCTTTTTTTCCTTTTCTACATTTTTCTCCTTCATTCTCGCATTAAAAGAAAACAATATGTGAAACTAAGTGACGGTACCTGTTAGCTGTCGTCAAGATGTGGGACGACAAATAGAAACCATAGTTAAACAATCAACATTTGTCATGACGACATGGAGCCCCAATGTATTCGTGACGAACGACATTATAAACGTAGTAAAGAAGAAGAAGAAGAAAACAAAGGTGTGGGTGCGACTCTAAAAGAAGAAATAGACCCACACCCAAGTCCCTTTCAAAAGTTTTGGATGCTGGACAGTTTAGAAGCACCCGGCTCTTCTACTATGGGAGTGGATTTGGCATCCTTTTTACGGATTGAAAAGCCTTTCAGCTTTGTTAAATAATTATTTCAAATAAAAATAGATCAAACTTATCAATTGTAAAGAAATCATATCGTTTTTGAAAAAAAAAGTTGGCCAAAACATAGATCGACGTTGTTCAATATTAATTGCTATGAGTTCTTAGTCAAAAATTTTTAATAGAAATCTTCGCTCTTAATGTTAGCTCATGAAACGTGATAGACAAAAATAAGAGCTATTACTATTGAAAACTTCAAAAATGATGAGTTTAACATCGTATATCTTCGTCAAACTGAAGTAGTAGACTGTTTCTCGAAAGTACTGATTGGTTAATTGATGCATGAAATGGACCGATTTTTCGCCGGCAAAATAAGAAAGTTTAGACCCGACGATCCGGTCCTGTCTGAAAAATTGGACCGGTTCCAAGTAGAGGTGTCAGCCATACGGCTGACCCGCCGCAGCAGTCGGTTTTTCCATAACATCAGCCGCCGCCGCCACCAAATTATTGGTAATTTTAAGAACTTTTGGGGAGCCGCCGCTGACATCAATACATATGCGATCGAATCGAACATTTTTCTTTCAATTTTCATCAGTGAATTTTTAACTCAGTCGCCGCCATTCAGCCCTTCGACTGACGCCTCTAGTTCCAAGTCTAGGACAAAGCATAGTGAGTTAAATGAACTAATATCAAATGCACTACGCATGGTGCCCTCTAAGAAAGTGGAGTGAGGCGAACTTTTAAGTAATGTTAGTCGGGTGTGGGTGTGGGTGTTGATCTTCTGTCCAACCGCACTCCACACTCACACCCTCATTGCTGAATTGCGTATGTTTAGTTTGCACCTTACCACTAATTGTTGTTAAATCATTTCCATCATTGTTTTCATTGCTCGATTAATAGTGATTGACATTTTGAATTTGTTGCTGTCGGATAACATGATGATGAAATTGTTTTATGGAGATACTCAAATTTCATTTATGATTCTGTCATTAAAAAATGAAAATTTGTTTTTGTTCGCCGTATATTTTCAATCCATAATTTACTTGACGATGTTTGAAATAAATTAGCTTTATCAATGAGCTTATATTCTAAAAAAAGAAGATATTTCTTGAACAGAGGAGCTACTCAGAGCAGGAGCCGCTGAATTCTTCTTCGTTAGATTTTTTAAAGCTCATATTGAGAACTTATATCATGAAACTTATGAATCCAAAATATAAAATATTTGTGATGGGGGATATAAAAATCATTTATAAAAAGAAAGGTTTTCAAGAGCTTTCAGAATCTCGATTCATATCTCCTTTGTTAAGACACAATCAACTTATTATTTGGTATCCATAATTCTCACGATATAATCTCCCATTTGAGCAACAAAAAATGCAAAAAACAAAGTTTAGCGGTGGGTGGATTGTTTCTTGAAAACATTTTTTAATGCTTTATGTATTTGATTCTGCGTTATTAGTATTACTACTTCCACCATGATGATCCTATTCTCGTACATCAATACGATCAATTTGTACGATTTGTTTGTCCATCATTCATTTATCGGGGATACCGATGAACATTTAACACATTCAAGGGCAGAAATTTAATCAAAGATAAATATATGACAGCAGCATTCCAAACATAATTTTCATTGAATAAAATGTTAAAATATTTATTAAAATTATGTTTGTAAATATATTTTGTCTTTAATTTCGACGTTTCGACTAGTTAAACTGTCTTTATTAAGAATATATGCAAATCAAATTCATATCAATATACATTTTGGTTAAAGGAAAAAGAAGACGAAAGAAAAAGTTTAGTAGATTTATAAACTAATATATATTAAAGAAAGGGAAGTAGGAAGAGAGAGAGAGAGAGAGAGAAAGAAAGAAATAATGAATGAATGAATGAATGAATGAATGAAATGAAACACGTGTACATAAACTAATGAAAGGAACAGGAAAGTGGAAAAGAAAGAAAATTATGGATACATAAAGTGTATGCAATTAATTTGGTGTGGCTGTGGCTGTAATGAATATCTTGACTCACTCCCAAGTTTTATCAGATCTTGTGGGAAATATGTTTTTTAAGTGACTTGCCAATTTGAATTAAACTGATTGATTCACTATGAGTAGCTAGAGTGTGTTATATACTGTACCGATAAATATGGGACTCTGTTTAGTTGATGTATTTAGACAAACTGGATAGAGGTGGAGTAGCTTACAGCCACTCATGACAATGATGTTTATTTGCTTCTTCACATATCCAGAGTGTAACAACTTCATACATAACACACGTGTATATAGGAGAGAGATATATTAGAACAATGGAAAGATAACAGAAAGAGAAGGAAGGATAGTCATCGAAACGTGCCATCAATAATCGTCGCATATACCTACCAAAATACTGGGTATTCTGATGTTGCTGAAATTTGATCCAATGAAACAATAAATACGGTGTATCAGATCCAAAAATCAATAATTTTCGAAATGAAATACTGCAACATTCTGCGGTGAGGTTCGATGAAGAGAAGTATCACATTCACACCCAACACCAGAAAACACATACTCTTGTCTACATAGCTTTCAAGAAACTGCTGTATTGTGCTCTTTATTTCGAATATGAATTCTATAAATGACACAGCAAGCTTTTTCATCAAATCAAACTTCATATACAAATAGATTTCTGAGTAATGAACAAAAACTTATATTAAAAACATAGAATTTAAAATTTGTCATCATTTTAAAGTTTTACATGAATCTTGCTGATTACAACATGAAAAATAGTGAATATTCACAATTACAAAATAAAACCTTCCAAAACAAAACCATACCTATTTATTGTTCGTGAACTACGATTATTTAATGTATCATTGAATGCTATCAATTTTTCCCACTATGTCGACGAATATGACTTTCGGTTATCTTTCTATCAGGATGGTCAACTGAAAGAAATTTCTCGTGCATAGTCAATGCACGCTGGTAACATTGAAGTGCCATCTTTTGGTTATTCTGATGTTCATAGCAAATGCCAATACTGTTGAAGCTGGCTGCAATATCAACATGACCAGATGGATACAATTTCTCTTGAATTTGCAACGCTCGTTGATGATAATCGAGAGCTTCATCATACTTTCCTTGGTTCTTAAGAGTAAGACCAATATTGTTAAAACTTTGAGCCGTTTCCATGTGACCAGATGGATAACATTTGTCGCGAAGTTTCAACGCTCGTTGATGATAAACGAGTGCTTCATCGTATTTACCTTGATTATTGAGAATACGACCGATGTTGTTAAAGCTTCTAGCAATATTGGCATGACCAGCTGGATAAAACTTCTTGTAAATTTTCAATGCTCGCTTGTGATAACTGAGAGCTTCATTGTACTTTCCTTGAATATCAAGAATGCAACCAATATTATTGAAATTTCTAGCAATTTCGACGTGACCAGGCGGATAGAATTCCTCGAGAATTTTCAATGCTTTTCTATGACAATCGAGCGCTTCATCGTATTTTCCTTGATTTTTGAGAATAAGACCAATATTGCTAAGACTAGTAGCAATACCAACATGACCAAATGGATAGATTTCCTCTCGCATTTTCAATGCTCGATGATGATAATCAAGAGCTTCATCACGCTTTCCCTGGTAGGACAAAATGTTACCAAACTGATTAAGAACTTGAGCAGAATGTCCAATTCTTGCCGGTTTATTTTTCATCATTTGATCATAGGCGAGAACAAAATACTTTCGCGCTTCTTTCAATTGACCTTTGAAATGAAGAGCTCGACCAATATTAAATTCAATCCAAGCACGATCTTCACCAATCGAATCATTTAATAATTGTTCAAAATATTTTTGTGATTTATCATATTCACCTAAATCACATAATAATCTTCCGAAAATAATCGAAACATTAATTTCTCCTGTTTCATTTTGTGTTAATTCAAGATAATCTTTGGTTATTTTTTCTGCATCATTTGAAAGATTCATTTTAATGATTTGTAATGATCCGAGTTCTTCGATAGATTCAATGACAAAACAAGCATTTAAATCAAATAAAACTTCTTCTTCACGCGGATATTGACTAAACTCACTGATATCAGCAAAAATAGTGTTCTTATCCAATTGTTCAAGATCGCATTGAATATCAAATAAAACACGAATCGTATCGCGTCGTTTTGTTGGTTTCATGGCAAAACGTACTGCTAATGATCTATTTCGACTTGTTGATAAATATCCATTTGCTGAAATTACTTTTCCTTGATTTTCTTTCAATTTATCAAATTCTTTTTTGTCAAGTTTAACTCCGCGATAAACATTTAAAAATATTTCGTCTGACATTAATATTTTTTCATGTTCATATTTAAGATTTTCCGAGAGATCGTTAATGAAAAATCGAAATGAGTAAAGAAGATCAGTATCTTCTGTTCTTAGTGCTTTATTGATTAATTTATAAACAAACGATTGTTTCGAATACCAACGGATTGCGTCTCTTGATTGATAATTCTTTTCGAATTCTTCGATCAACTTCATTTCTTTTGTATTTCCACGGTAATATTGTTTACATATTTGAATCATTTGTTTTTTTGATTGTTCATTGCGTGGAAGAGAAGAAATAACATTTTTGAAAAGTTGGAATGAAATAAATGCAGCTGAATCTTTAGTTAAGCGTTTTATTGATTTTTCTTCTTGGTCATAAATTGAAAATGTTTGCGTTTGTTTATTATTGAGATCGATTTGTCGTTTAATTGATAAACATAAATCATTAAGATTACTAAAAATTCCAATAATTTTTGTATATTCATTTAATAGATTTTCGTATCGATGTTTTTTCATACAGAAAATAAAAATTGAATCAATCTGACGGCAAGAAGACGTTTGCGATAGAATTTGTCCTGCTTTTGATCCCGATAGAATTAAAAAGATTTTTTCTGCATTATTGGATTGAATCAGTGTAACGCAACGATCAAGATCGGTCACAAAAATTACATTATCATGGATCCGACAAAGTTGTTGTTTCGTTTTTGCAGTATCTTCATGTGATCCGATATTTGGATCAAACCAAATCAGAGCTGTACCCTCAAAGTAGGTTGATTTCGATAATAGCGCTAACGATAAATCATCGACTGTTTCGTAATTCGACGATAATATTTGTGTCATAATTACTAAAGGAAAAATCTGAAAAATTTCCAATTGAAACGCTGCTTTCACTTTTCTGTCCGAATATAGTACAATTTTGGCAATCAAAATCACATTGAATAATCCGTTTTTCTGTGTTCGTGCAGATTGATGCTTCTTGACGTAGACAACGCGATATTCAAATCGCAACCCTAATCGACTGTCCGTTGAGAAGTCCACAAACTGTACAGCATGGGAAAAAAAGAAGCACTACCTGGGGAATCTATGAGAAAATACCAGAATAGGATTAGTTCGAGAAAATATTTTAATTTATTCTCTAACATAAATTCTTTTCGAGTGATAAATATTGTTCAGACGGCTAATTCTTCTAATAAACAGCAACTATTTTGAAGGAAATGTATGCCTGTTGATTTCAACTCAACGAAAAATTGAATATTTGTGAAAAAATTAAATACTTAGGCTACTTTTAATGATTATCTGGTCTTTATGAATTGTCTGACAGTTATACGGGGACTCTCTGGGGGTTTCTATGAGGGACAGTCAACTGAGGGAAAGTATCAATGAGATGGATTCATTTTCTTCACTGACTAATATACTCAATGTTGAAAAATAGTATTTTGTATAAACTTAGAGTTTTTTCTAAAACCTTAGTTTTAGTATTTATTCAAATAATATTCGGTGAATTCTGATGATTGACTTTTTATTACGGTCAGAATCTGAATGTATAAAAATATTAATGAGAATTGATAGTGTTGGCATGGCTTTTTAAAATAGTACCAATCGAACTCAATGTTCCCTACGAAAAATATTTTGATTGCATTTCAAGTAAGAAACAGAACCCGATGAATTTAGAAAATATTTTCGGTGACAATATCAATGAATGAATAACTTACAGATGCAACAACGTAGCTTTTGTTGATTCAATAGTAGCTTGATCAAACAACAGACTGAAGTTTTGAAATTTGTTAATGGCACGAGAAAAAAAATGATTTATTTAAAACAACAAACGATCTCTATTTTATTGTCGCACGTTGTTTTTTAAACTGAATTTTTTACATGTTTTTACAAAAGAGTAAAATTAAAATGGACGAAAAAAAAACAGGACACTTCATTTTTGTAGGGTGAATGATGCAGTGAAATAAGGAAAAAATCTAAAAGCAAAAGTTAGAATTCACAATCTCATAAAATATTTCTTTTTCAATTAACTTATAGCAATCAGAGAAGCTTTCGGTTTATCTGAAATGCACTTATTTTTATGTTGATTATTGAGAATATTGATTAGTTAGTTTACCAGTTCTTTTGTAACTTATTTAAAAAAAATCTCAGATCTCATTTTATGTGAAAACCAATTCTTCGTTTTCGCCAAAAATTTAAAACTCATTCACAGCTTTCTTTTAAATATTTCTGGAGCTCATACAGACTAGGGGTAGGACAGTTCAGTTTTAGTTCAGACAGTTCTCCTGATCTGATCTGAACTTGTCGAACAGATCAGATCAGATTAACGAAAGCCCAAAAATGTACCTCGCTATAGTCTATATTTTGGCTGGGCACCAACGAGATATCATCAGTATTTTGTCCGGCCCCATCTCAACATGTTCTCTATCATTATGATCTTCACTTTCCACCAGATGATATCATCACTGTTATTCTTCCCGTACATGGATTTCTCATTATATGTCTCTTCTCGAACGTCCGCGAAACATCATTCTGTACTCATGCATTTGTTAGCTCTCTCTTTCTCTCTTGAGGGTGCAGATGTGGGTGTGGTTACGAACGAGACGAAGATCGCAACCGACACCCTTACCAAAATAGAGAGACCAAACTGAGGCATACCTTGTCACAATATTGATACTAGCTTGAAAAGGCCCCATCATATCATAGTTGGTAGGTTTTCTTGCTGATGAGTCACTTATTGTACATCCTACATTAAAAAAACACTTTTCAGATCTAGAATTGTGAAACTTAGAGAACAAGAGACAAAGAGAGAGCTAACAAATGCATGAGCACAGAATGATGTTTCGTGGACGTTTGAGAAGAGACATGTAATGAGAAATCCGTGTACGAGAAGAATAACAGTGATGATATCATTTGGTGGAGAGTGAAGATCATAATGATAGAGACCATGTTGAGATGAGGCCTACATTATTATTGATGAAACCTCGAGGTGGCCCCTCCAAAATATACGAGCCGCCTTGAGAGGAGCGCGGCGAAATATGGAGGCCATCTTTAGGTAGGCCCTATCAAAATATTGATACGAACTTAATGTTGACCTTGCTAAAATATAAAAGCCATCCGGATGTAGATCGCACCAAAATGTAGAGACCAGCTAGAGATGGGCCGGGAAAAATAACAAAGCTACCCCGAGGTAGATCGTGCCAAAATATACAGAACACTTGGATATGAGGCCAGTCAAAATATGGTGGGTTTCTTGTTGTAGGCCCTGCCAAAATACTGATGACATCTTGATGGTGCCTAGCCAAAATATAGACTATACCGAGGTAGATTTTTGAGCTTTGATTGATCTGTTCCTAGAAGAGATCGTTCGATATGATCTTATCTGTTCGAACATTTCTTTCGTTCATTTGATCTGAACTTAGATCTGAGAACTGTTACACCCCTATGCACGACAAGGCCAAAAACGGCAAGCTGATGAATTTTTACAGAATACAGCCAAACGACATCAATTAGCTGATATAGACATTGGTGATAATGTTGTACGTAACTTAATATAATTCAAATTCTTTGTATTCTTAGATTTTCTCAATTCTTCAAATAATCTATTTACAATTTTTGAGCTTTTCATAGTCTATATCACGTCTTCGAGGCTTCATAAGATTCTCTCACAAGTTTTTATGTAGAGGATTCCCAAAAAAGAAATCAATCGATCACAGTCAACTATTGATAAGCTCATTTTGATGGACAGTCAATCATTGAAACAAAAGTCTTTAGAATCTTGAGACATATCTTGTTTTGCAGAGCTCGTTTACCTGATCATTTTCATAAAAAAATTTATTCAATTTTTATCAACTAAAGACGATGCTACAATCAATATAGTAAACAGGGTTAAATTCCTGTGAAGTCGTTGTGCAATTTGATGCTTAGTATTTCGACCATGACACGGTCATTTGTTGATAAAACTGGAATCATTTCTTTTTATAAAAGTCATCAACAAAAATGTCTTCTGAAATGGAATACATCAAAACAAATTCATAGATTTTCATGTGTTTTGTGGTTGATGACCAATAGAAGTAGCCCTCTAAAAAGGTCAGATATTATATTGAAATAAATGGTTATAGAGTTGAACTCATCGGCGGGCAACCACAGTGGCAAGGTGTGGCAACTGCCACACCTAAAATTGTTCATCAGTTGTAATTTTTGAAGAACCTTTTATTGCAGCACAACAAATTTCATAGTCATTTTCAGAATGATGAACTTTATGATAGGATTTATAATGCTTATTCACATAGCTCAGAAAGAATAGAACAAGAGAATGTTCTTTTTTCAATAATAGTGAATGTCATAATTAAGCGGACTGATTATGCACTGTATGTTTTTTTCTGTTCTGTTTATCTCTCATTCTCGCTCTCTCTCACAGTATCATGGCATCACACTGATGACGACAGAAGCTTTTCGATATTGAGAAGAATCAAAACTTATTTTCGAACAACAACAGGAGAAGATCGTTTATCAGCACTTGCATTGCTAAACATTGAACTTGAATTTGAAATTGACTATGATAAAATTGTAAAAGAATTCGTGGCAGTAAGCCCTAATCCAGAGTCACCTTATGAATCCCCGAGGAGTCCCAGCCAATTTTTCAATTTTTGAAGACTCCATGTCGGGAATCCCTAGGGATTTGAGAAAAATAGGAAAAAATATTTAGGAAAACTCCTACCGAGGCTATCAAAAACCTATGTAAAAACCTCAAAATTCTCTTCAAAAATTTTTGGCGAATTTCTGAAAACTGGCTGCGGAGTCCCCATCGAAATCCCCAGGGAGTCCCTCAAAAGTCCGAGGGAGTAAACAGGGAGTCACTAGAGATTTCGACGGGGATTGCCCAACTAGTTTTCAGAAGTACCCCTAAAATTTTTGAAGAGAATTTTGAGGTTTTTACATAGGTTTTTGATAGTCTCGGTAGGAGTTTTGCTAAAATTTTCTTCCTATTTTTCTCAACTCCCCAGTGATTCCCGACATGGAGTCCCCAAAAATTGAAAAATTGGCTGGGACACCCCGGGGATTCATTAGGTGACTCTCGATTAGGGAAGAACAACCGAAAAATAATATTTTAATTGTATTTATAAAGCTTTGTGCGACAGGTTTCGGTGTCATTGTTTTTTGTTTTTTGTTTTATCATTTTTTTAATAGTGAAATGATAAAAATAAAGTGAACAGAATTACTAATATAGAAATTCTTTCTTATGAAAATGCACGTACACTAACAAGATTTCGTAATTAAATTCTTATGACTTCCTCAGATATTTTAAAAATTTTGCCACACATAAAAAACAGACGCTGGCCTGCCGATGAGTTGAACAGCGTTAGTAAACTTTTTATTACGAATAAAAATTTCAAAGTGCTCTCGACCAACAGAAAAAAAAATTAGCTCATTTAGTGAAAAAGGAGTGTAGATATTCAAATTTTTAAACAGATAATGACTTTTGGGATACCCTGTCGATCGCATTGATCAAATATTTTCTTTGTTCACTCGATGAATGAAGTGCATTGTGAACAAAGTTCGTCCGTCATTAGATATTTTTCTCTTTCGTTGATCTGTGCGATCATTGACAATAGACACGAATTAATTGGCTCATAAAGAAGAATGAAAATGTATGTAATATAAGTTGAAGAATGGATAGCTATTCATATATTCATTTTCTTTCTAAGACAATGGCAATTGATTCGGTAAGCATTAGATAAACAACAGGTCACATATTGAGTTGTCGAGT